>JAKSZP010001487.1:0-158622 GCA_022478985.1 Massospora cicadina | reverse complement strand
CCATTGTGTAATGCTCCTCGATTGACCAGTCATTTGGTCGTCAGGGCTTCTATTGGTTTACATTTTTGTGATAGACGTTTTCACTTAGGTCAGCTTGGAGCCCCCTGTAGTGAGCACCACTTCTGTCAGCGCTACAGTTTTTCAGACTGGCGCCAGGGCTCACGGTGGCTCAAAGCTGGAAAATTGGGAAGAGTGCTGAGGAGGAAATGGGAAAATGAGTTAGAATACCATATATTTTATTAAACTAAAAGGCTTCGATATTTATAGGGTGCATTGGGACTCAGTGCCTTTGGGATCATCGGGGCCTCATCTAATCAGGATCTTTACTGATCTTCCGGAATGGCTTCCTCATGGGCGTCCTTAATGGATAGCATCACTCACCTGACTGAATGGGTGAAAATGCTGCCCCACGTGACTCAGGGATAGGGGAGGAGGATCCTGAAATAGATTTAGCTTGGGTAGGTTTCATGACCAATTCAGCGTGGCCTGATTTGGTTGAAGGGAATTCAATTCAATTTCTATCTCAAATCCCAACAGTAAGTCCAGGGGAACGTCTCCTGTGTGTTGATTGGGACCTCTTCTTGTTTCCAAGAAAAAAGGCTCTGAAGAGGGTGGCTGTACCCCTCATCACCCAGGGTGATCTCGCCCACATGGTAGACAAGCGCTGGGTAGCAGCTCTCCCTCTTTGGATCCCTCCCCAGTGCCCACACTCACCTCGGCAGAACTTGTATGCCTGATCAGGGAAATTGCAAAGAAATTGCTGAAATGAAGTCAATCAGTCCAAAAATGAGTGGAAATGAGCCCAATGATCAGGATCCACATAGTCAAAAAGGAATGAAGATTGGCTCATTGGCTAGAATCGCTGACAGTTTTGATTCAGTCAACACCTCAAATTATCAAAATTAACACCCTCCCAAAATCTTTATGGATGATCTTTGATGTGCAGGTAGCAGCATTGGACACCATTGGCAATAGCTCGAAGCTCCCTTCTGGCCAATCGGGCATTGTGGCTGACACAACTCTTTTAACCAAATGAATGGACCAGCGGCCCAGCACGGGTGGGTTGGGCATCCTGAACCCATTCCCAACCAATTGGGACTGCCCCTATGTGGGGTGGCCTTGGGGGATTCCCATTGCTCATCAGGATAGATGCCATCGCACCTACTGCTGGAAATGCAGTCAAGTCTTGGTTTGGGAATTTGAGATTAAAATGACAGTGACTTGGCCTGCCGCTGAATCCTTCAATGTCCGTTTCCAGTGAACTTAACTGTCCCCATTCCCAAATAATTTACCAGTTAGGTCAAACTTGAGGGACCCAATCCTGGCTTGTTTCCTCTCCAATTAACCACTATTAAATCAGTAACATTGCACTGAGAAAATTGTTGGTCAATTTTTCTTTAAAACTTTCCATTAAAACCTTCCCCAAAATTTAGTTTTTTTTGTTGAAAACTAAATTGCCTTTTCCATTAACACTTATACACCCCTCGGGGTTAACAGCCATGTTCATCTAATATTCTATTATGTGCCTGTACAAGATTATGGCTCACTGGAAATTATTGGTGAAATTCCTTTCTAATCTCATATCCATCGTACCAGCAGCAATGCCTTTGGCATTCTGGTTTGCCGTTTGGGTGCTCTAGCACCTAGGCTGGCAGGCCGGTCTTATTCTTACTTGCTGTTTGCCTGACAGGTCAGGGCATCCACAGGATGAGAGTTGAGGTGAAGTAGATAGCCTTTGCATTTGACAATTTGGGCCTGGGTGAAGGCCTTTATGAGTTTGACAATATGGTGTTCAACTTGGATGCATGTGTCAGAAAGGTGGACTAGTTTCACAATGTTTGCTCAGGTGATATGTGTGGAAGTGGAAAAATTTGCCAAATAAATGACAAGTTTGACAGTGGTGGTGGCAGTTGCATGGAGGCGTTGGATTTTTTTGCAATAGGAGGAAAATTGGAGGGGAACAGGAGTGGTGCAGCCCTTTTTTAAATTCAGTGACAGATTTTACCACAGCTTCATGAAGATGGCAATTTTTGGGTGAGGCCACTGCGGCCTTAGCAAGCTGGTGGTCACTTTGGTATGGGATAGCATTGAGCTTGGGGACATATCATTTGGGCAGGAGTGGGGCATCAAAGTCCAGGTTCATAAAAGGTTCTAAATTTATTGGTTTAGCCAAAGGTGGGACAATTTCACCAGATTCAGTCACTTCATCCAATAAGACCCAGGGATTTTGGTTGACTTGGATTGATTTGATAATAGGTGGGTGTTGTTGGGTAAGTTTATGGGGCGGGAAAATTTTTGGATTGAATATGGTTCCAAACCTGCTCCCAATTGGTTGGCATGGGTGAAATTAGCCAGAATGGATTTGGGTTGCTAGATTTTGCTGCTGGTTCATTGAGAGCACTACCTGGAGGGGTGGGGGAAGCCAAAATCCCCACTCAAATGCTGTTGGTGTGGCCTTCTGGGTGGGTTAGCAGTGTTTTCAGGGTTTAAATTATATCAAAATGCCTTTTTAATATGGTCCAATTAAGGGAAGAGGGGAAAACTGTGTGGCCATTATTGATGCAATCCCAAATAAAATGGTCAGGTGTGGATGGGATGTAGGCACGCGGTGGGATGTGCTGGGCCATGTTCAGCTGGTGGGGGGTAATGGTTGCCATTGTTCAAGGTGCCGCAAAGTGCTCAGCACCACTTGGGACAATGAATTGGAGGATGGGGTTTCTGCCATAAATGGCCAGCCATGACATCAACTCATCATAAAGTGTTTGAGGGGGGAGGTGTGAGGGGAGGTTTGCAAAGGTCAATAAAAGTGTGGTATCATTTGGGAGACGTGTTTGGGTGGTGGTAATGAGGGTGTTTTTGTACATTAAGGGCGTAGCTGCTGCAGCGGCCGCTCCTCTTTAGTGGGGAAGCTTATATCAAAATAGCCCTTGTAAGGGCGGAAATCTATAAACTCTGCTGGTGCAAAGGTGGCAGTTGCTAGCTCAATTGTTGCTTTGTTGGCATATGGGAAGAGACGTCCGTACTCAACACAGAGGCAAAGGTGGATAGTGGATTGAGGTAGGGCTAGGAGGAGGGGCAGCTTGGTTGGACTCATGTGAGGTGCAGTACTAGGTCCCTTGGAGGGACATAGCAGCCCAATGTATTTGATGGCCTGGACAAGCCAGTACGCATGTGTTTGCCTGCTGGGCGGTCAACGCTAGCAGCTGGAGCACTACTGCCCCATACTGGGGCAGCAGGTGGTGGATCTGAGGATATATATTGGTAAATTGATGCAGTGGGGTGGTGGTGGAAAATTGACTTGTTTAAAAAATTTCTCAAAAGTGATGTCAAGTGGAAAAAATTAATCTTTAAATCTAGCAGCAAGTCTATTGTCATACAATTACGTGAGTCTACACCCACCTGTTTAACATTATAAAAACCCAGCACTCTTCTACTGTGGTGTGCTGGGTTATTTTTTACTCTCCTCTATAAAAACCTTAGTTTCCAAAAACTAAGTCTGATCAATTTTTTATTTTTTTAAGTTTAAAAATTCTGTCTTCCCAGATGAAATCATTATGCCCAATGGAAGGTCACCACTCACTTCTCTAATATGAAATTTTCTGTTTCCTTGGTGGTTTCAGTACTGGCCTCACTCAATGGAGGCAACCAATGAAACCACCCTGGGGAACTGATCATATAACTCCCCACCCTAGGATATGCGGACAATGATCCCCACTCCAAAAAACAAACTAAGCTGACCAAAGTGACCTATCACTCCACAAGACCAGATTGTAGGGGAACATTGCAACAAAATGGAAATTCAATAAAGTCTCTGGAGGATTCATAAATGGAGATAAAGCAACAATCACTCGCTACCCTGTGCACACTCAGATTATCCCTGAGTTTGACCCAAATCCAGAATGACTGACAAGAGCTCCCCCATCTGAAAAATCGGTTCTACTACATTTTGGAAGGCATGGACAAAGTTGTTAACAAATCTCATCTTAAAAGTTGAGATAAAATGATGTTCATCAAATAATACTTTCTGCACCTCTCCCCCATTGGATCATACTCATGTATTCTCATAATGGCAAACCCATGTGAACTATGGATGCTATTGTGGGTATTGGTTTAGTCCAATAGAAGCCAAGTCTTTCATCAGCACGCCATATGTATGACATAATAACTCAGCCACTTAATACAGAGGTGATGTTTATGGCCAGAGACCTGTTGAATCTAAACCAGTCAACAGCTGAAAAAGACTATACAGCCTTGTGCACTCTCTTGACATGCTGATCATGGATTACGCTAATTAGAGCCATTAAACAAGTGCTCCTAGCCTGTGCAGCACAACTGACCTCCACCTCAAATGCATAAGCTTGCAACATGATGGTGGTTGGTCCCACCTCCTGCCTCTCAGATATGATAGTGTAACGGATCAGGAGGCACATGAACCGTACATTGACTCAGATCAGGTGGAATTCGATCTGAATGTGGCCCTGGTTCAACAGGCATCGAATTTGGTAAGTTCAGAGCTAGGCGAAATCGCCATCCCAAATCCAGATCACCTCCATGAGATGATGATGGGCTTATGCAGGGCATGGATGGTGATCAGTGGGATGGCAAATCTTTGCTAAAAATGTGGTGGTCAGGGCTCGGAAGAGTCTAACTAAGTGAAAGCTTATTCAATATTTGCAGCGGATTATTTAAGGGAAGATTCTGCAGCCCTGTAGGGCAGTTGTGTCTTCTACAAGGAAATCAAAAATAAAGGATTTTGTTGAGCTCAACTTTTATTAAATTTATTTCTAATAAAAAGGTCAGATCAGATCAAAGTCATGAGCTTCGCCAGTGAACTTGGTGTGGCATTGGCGTCATTCTTAGCCCTTTCCTGGTCCCAGACCCTGCTGCTGATGTGCAGTGTCATGGGAACAGAGGTCCATGAATATGTGCAATGATGAGACATATTGGTCAGGTTTGGGGATGGGCCTCTGCAGGCCTGTACCTAGTATGGTCAGTAACTTGGCTCTTACTGCCCAATTCATTCATTGCGTATTGGCGCGAACCCACCCATTACATTAGACACAACTCTAATACTTTCTTGTCGGTTTTGTGGGGCCCCAAGAAGAGGAGGTAGTCCCAGGTGGGGAGGAATGGTACCGCCATGTGTTGATGGTGGTGATGGTGAGCTTCTCGATTATGTTCATGATAAGAGAAGTGATCCAAGTGTGTAGTTCAAGGCCCGCAAACATGGAGGAACGCCAAGGGGGACCTGTATCCCCAAAAGGACGGGTAGCGTTGCCTATGGAGGCTTTATAGAAGATTAACCAAGTGGTGTCGCGGATTCATTTTAAGGCGCAGTTGGCTCAAGCAATGGATGGGTAGACCCTTTTCTTGTTACAGATCACGCAAATCATGGATGCACTACCTCTGGAACTTTCTGGGTAGGTGCATAGTTGGTTGATGAGCAAGGACGCCTTCCAGGATCCATGGATGAGTGTGTGGACTGGATCAACCAGGCGGCTTGTCTGGATGAGGCGCAGGATGAGGCGTGGTTGGCTCTGTTGACAGTAGGACAGGGTTGAGGCTCGGTGGAAGACTATGGGGTTTTAAGCCATTGGTGAAAGCAGCAAGAGTCTCAGATTTGCAATCATCGCGAATGTTCAGACAAGGGCTGCAGGTGGACATGTTGGCCTCCATGGCGGCTGCTAAAGTTCAGGGTTCGTTGGTGGAGGAGATTGCTTTGGCAATGCAGGCGGAAAAGCAATTGGTATTGGCATGGAACTGGAGAGAGAATTCAATGTCCCTGGGAAGGGTCCAGTCGCCTGTCATTGCTTGCAGAGGACGAGGAGGCTGGAGGGGCTCTCCACAAAATTTCAGAAATATCCATGGGGGATCCCATAAGGGTGGCGGTGAGGAGCCAGGAAGAACAGGTCTGGGACCTGGGAAGAGCTATAGTCCCCAACCTACTTTGCCTGCAAATTTTTTAATCCAAGAATTCTTCTAACATTAAACCTTTTTCTTCATTTTATCCCAGGTTATTTATTCCAGTCAAGCTATACTCGCATGGCTGGACTGAGAAGGTGCTGGCCCTGGTGGATACAGGGGCCAAGGAAAATTATGTGGAGTTTGCCTCAGATGAACGTTTGCAGTTGGAAATGAGAAGGAGTCCCAAGGTGGTGTTCACCGACGTATTAAGAAGAGCCCCATTGTGGGTTCTGGAGCCCTTAAATGTCATTCAGCAGAACCCTTTTTGGTTGAAAGAGGGCTTCTGTGCGATCTGGAATCTGGCCTACCCTGTGGTGCTGGGGATGCGATGGTGGCATTGCTTCCAGCCACAGATCAATGCGTTGCATAAAACAATTACAGTATCACCCCATACTGGACCTCAGATAACGTGGAAGATGGAGGTTGGGTGTGACGTTCTGAGTGGATGCAGGAGCTTAGGGGGAATGCAGAAGGTAGAGCTCCCACCCAAATACAGTGACTTTATTGATATATTTGGTCCCATTGGAAGTTCATCTTTTTCCCCTACGGGTTTATTTGCATTCTCATTTTGGTATAAGGAGGAAGCAGACCTTCCCAAGGGATGTCCAGTCTATTCTCTAAATGAATGGGCCAGGGAAGCATTGGAGAGCCATGTGGAGTCCATGTTAGACAAGGGGTTGATCGAGCCCTCCTGTCTCCAGTGGTGTCTCCTGTGTTGCTAGTACCAAAGGCAAGTGGTGAACTACACCCATGTGCGGATTTCCGATGTCTAAATGCAGTAACGGAGCTGGATCTGTATCTGATGCCCCTTTTGGAGGATATTCTTCTGATGGTTACCAGATGCACGATGTTTACAAAGCTTGACCTAGTGGATGTGTTTAATCAGATTCCAGTGAGGCTGGAGCATCAGCAATACATAAAGTTCAAGTGCCACCTAGGGGTGTACAATACCAAGTGATGCCATTCAGGCCGAGGAACGCTCCATCAGTGTTCCAACGGATGATTGACCATGTCCTTGGGGGTATGATCAGACGATGCTGTGCCACTTATATGGACAATATTTTAGTGTTCTCACAGTTTTGGGAAGAGCACGTTTGAGATGTTCAGGAAGTTTTGGGGGCGATTGGCCAAATGGGTTTGAAGTTGAAGCCCTCCAAGTGCAAGTTCAACCAAGTTTGATGTTGTTTCTCAGTAACGTGGTATTCCAGAATAGATTGGGGGTGTGTCTGGATAAGCCTCAAGCAGTATGGGCATGGGCTCCCACAGATCAGATGGGGGTGCGGAGTTTCCTGGGTACCTTGAACTTCCCTCATCAGTTTGTGAAGAATTTTTCCAGATGGCCTTACCACTCATGCATTTGACCCAGGATGTTCCATTCGTATGGGGAAAATAGGAAGAGTGAACGTTTGCATTACTAAAGGGTAAGTTACTTACTGTACCGGTGCTGGCCCATCCAGATCTGGGGAAACCTTTTGTGTTAGAGATGGATGCCTTGAATTATGCTTTGGGGCGGTATTGCTTCAGGAGGGGGAGGTTGGTTTGGAGCATCCCATGTGTTACTACAGCTGTAAGATGCTCCTCGCAGAAACGAACCACCCAATATATGATAAGGAACTGCTGGCAGTGATGGCAGCCTTGCATGAATGGCAACATCACCTGCTCTATGCCTGACATTCTTTTGTGATTCAAATGGACCACAAAGCCTTAGAGTACTATTGCCAACCACAAAAGAAGAACCAGCGACAAGCCAGATGGCATGTGGAGCTGGTCCACCATGATTTATGGGTGGAGTACCATCCTGGGGCTTTAAATGTCCAGGTGGATTGGTTGATCTGAGATGAGGCTTTTGTATATGAGAAGGGGCAATTGGAGGAGTTCAACACCTCAATGATGCTCCATCCAGATCAGTTTGCGATGGTTAAAGATGGGGGGAGTGAGATTGGGGAGGAAATTCGCCAGAAGCAGAAGAGCGCAGAGTTTGCATGAAGGCTGAAATCTGAGATGACAGAGGGTCGGCTGCAGTGATACTACGCGGATTTCATGATGAGGGTTGGGGTGTTATACCACAAGTCACGTGTATGGGTATCTAACCCAACATTACAATGGAAGGTAATCTGGGCTTCCCATGACATCCGCTAGCAGGTCACCCAGGAGTGGGGAAGATGATGGAGTTGGTAAAGCGGGAGTACTATTGGCTGGGCCTTCGTAAGGATGTCCAGAAGTACATGTGGGAGTGTTTGGTATGTGCAAAGTCAAAGCCATTGAGAAAACTGCCATTGGGTAAGTTGAATCTGTTGCTAATACCGCAGACCCCGTGGAGTTTGGCCAGTGTTGATCTCATAGTGGGACTTCCAAAGGTGCAGGGGAAGGATGCAATTATGAAGGTCATGAATAGACTCACCAAATACTCTGAATTCTTCCCATGAACTGGGAGTTTTTCAGCAAAAGATGCAGCGAGTGTTTTCATTGATGAGGTGTTTTCCCATCATAGCTTACCTGAGGAGATCATTTCAGATTGTGGCCCGCAATTCATTTTAAATTATTGGTCAAGTATACTGGGAAGTTTGGAAATCAGACCAGGTTGGTCCTCAGTGTACCATCCACAATCTGATGGTCAAACTGAAAGGGTGAACCAGATACTTGAACAGTATCTGCGGTGTTATGTGTCAAATTGACAGGATGACTGGGTTTCATGGGTCCAGATGGCCCAGTTTGCTTACAATAACCACTATCAATCCTTTTGGGCATGTCACCATTTTTCACAAACCATGGACTCAGCCCTAAGTCAAATGGGGGATCTTCGGGTGGCATATGTCAGGGGGCGGATGAAATGGTTCATACCATGTTGGAAATCAGGAAGATGCTACAGGGAAACTTGGAGCAGTGGTAGCTCAACAAAAGCTGCAGGCCTATTGCCGAAGGGCGCTAGAACTGTCGTTTGAACTTGGGGACTGGGTTCTGGTATCAGCCAAAAACCATGACATCCCTGTTAAGAGTTGTAAGTTGGGTCCAAAAATTCTGGGCTCATGCCGGATCATCCAAGCTACTAACTGGGTTGCCTTCAAGTTGAGTTTACCAGTGGGTTCCAGAGCCCATTCAGTGATTCATGCTTCCCAGTTACAAGCTTTTGGGGGTGAGGGGCCTGAGCGCCCTGATCCTCTGAATCCTAGAGAAGGGGAGATTCCAGAATATGAGGTGGAGCAGATACTGGATGCCAAGTGGGTGAGAGGCTGACAGCAGCTGTTGGTGAAGCGAAAGGGCTATCCAGTAGAGGAGTCAATGTGGCAGACAATGGAGGACTGTGCGCGGTGCCCAGAGAAGGTCTGGGAGTTCTGGTCTTCACAAGGGGGTGATGTAATGGATAAGGAGGCACCTGATCCTTACATTGACTCAGATTGGGTGGAATTTTATCCGAATGTGGCCCTGGTTTAATGGGCATTGAATTTGGTAAGTTTGGAGCTGGGCAAAATCGCCATCCCAAATCTGAATCACCTCCATGAAATGATGATGGGCTTATGTGGGGCATGGATGGTGATCCAATGGGATGGCGAATCTTCACTAATGATGTGGTGGTCAAGGCTCATAAGAGTCTAACTAAGTAAAAGCTTATTCAATATTTGCAGCAGATTATATAAGGGAAGACGCTGCAGCCCTGTAGGGCAGTTGTGTCTTCTACAAGGAAATCAAAAATAAAGGTTTTGCTGAGCTCAAATTTTATTAAATTTATTTTAGTAAAAAGGTCAGACTGGATTGAAGTCATGAGCTCCTCCAGTGAGTTTGGTGTGGCGTTGGCATCATTATTGGCCCTTTCCTGGTCCCAGACCCTGCTGCTGATGTACAGTGTCATGGGAACAGTGGTCCGTGAATACGTGGCAATGACAAGACATAGCGGTCAGGTTTGGGGATGGGCCTCTGCAGGCCTGTACCTAGTATGGTCAGTAACTTGGCTCTTACTGCCCGATTCATTTGTTGCGTATTGGTGCAAACCCGCCCGTTACAGATAGCCTTTCAGTTAATGGGGGGTGCTAGCTGAACTAAGGATGTGAGCCACCCTAGCAGGCAACACATAGATCTCTGATGAACAGCAATCTCTGGCCCTACTAACGCTCAACAAGGAAATGCAAAAACATAAACCCGCACAGTAATCTATCAGAATTCCCACCTAGGGGAGGCCTCTTAATCTCTCTTTATGATTGTCACATCAATGGCAGCCACCCGGCATTGAGACCCCAAATTATTTACTCCCCATTCCTCTGTTGGGCTCTCACTCCAAGTTTGAATGATCACATAAAGACAAGCAGGCATAAAATCAACTCCCTCTAGCTCACAGAGGATGTTGCCATTGCTGCCTTATTGGCCTTTCCTCAACCATGGGGAAATCTCACACGTGGCATGTATAATGGACCCCAGAACTTGGAGGGAGAATACAGCCTGGCTCAACGCATTGAAGAACGCCCCAGGTACAGATGGAACAGTGAACTGACCCTGCTGAGACTCTACCACTGGCTCATTATACCCCCACCTACCCACAATGAAGGCGTGCTTATGATAATGGTTGGAGAAGAGAAGGCACCTGGATGTGAAGATGAGGATCAGACCAGAATACTGACAGCGCGATCAAGTCCACCCTAGTGGATAAGCCAACCCAATTAATACTCCCAGGCACTGGCAGTCCTCACCCTCAACCCCTTTGCCCCATGAAGCCCTAATTCAGTGGAATGTTTGAGTTGGTAATACCTTCTCCCATGACCCATAAAATGCACTCAGACTCCGCATAGGATAGCCAGTCAACCCCACAACTGAGTGGCATCACAATGTACTGAACAAATCCCCTGGACTCCTAATGGCGCATCCTGACACCCAAGGGCCTAACCTCATGAACCTCATAGCAATGTGGCAAATAGACTTTTAAGGTATAATATTCATCCTGATAAACCCAGAGGCCCAAACAATGTCCCCTTACCAACTAAAAATAATGGGACAAATTTTAAGTAGACGCCACAAAAATATGATCATTAAAAATCTTGACCAAAAACCCATTGATGGATTCAATTGACCCCACTTTGGCCCCTCTTATATGCCCAAGTGGTTGCAATGCCCTCCCAATCCTTGAAAAGACCCTGAGATCAAGACAGATCAGTCACAGACATAGATATCAAACTTAGTGTATGTGACTTTAATAGCTTCAGTAATTACAATTGCGCTTAATTCTTGCTTGCCATAGATATTACATTAGGATCAAGGTGAACGAAAATAAATGCCTTAGTGGACATTGGTACATCTGGTAACTTTAATGACCTCAAAGTAGCCAGGAATTAGACCTAATGGTTACCACAGTTGCCTCTGTCATGGTAGCCTCACACATACTGATTTTTACACTGCCCCTTCATGAGCCAATACACTTCTTGGCTCACATGCACCAATCCCACGCAAAACTCTCAGTGATCACAGAATTGCTCTACCCTATGATCCTAGACGTGGTTAGGTGGCGCTGTCATTCAGTATCCATCAACCTCAAGTGGAACACCCTCGTGTTTGTTTCCTTCTACCAGTAGGGTGAAATTCCTTAGCTTCCTACCTTATAGAAGACAACATCCTTGAGGTGAAGGTAGATTACACCCCCTCAATGCTATCCCAGAACTGCTCACAATGTCCTGCATCCTCAAGTCTTACAAAGAGACCTATGACGTTGATGGAACAAATTTTATGCTGCCTCAATTCAAGTTTGATTTGGATTTTTGTTTATGATGGGTCAAATCAAAATCAACTGTCCAATCTACCCCTATATTGCTGCCAAAGATCAAGCTCACAAGACCTGAATTGATGAAATGCTAGCTAAAAAATTGAAATTAAAAACCTCACCATTATTGTACACAGTGGTGTTCTCCCAGAATCTGGACAGTATCCTATGGCTATGTGGGAATAACAACCACCTAAACAATATAACTGTTCCCAACCATACCCTTTACCACTCAATGCCACCATATCCAAAGAATTTGCAAAATCCAAAGTGTTATCAAAACTGGACCTAATGGATGTATTACACCAAGTCAGAGTAAAAATAAGGACAAGAATGGCTGACTGTGATCCATATCTGCCATGGATTATACTATTTCAAGGTCATACTATTTGTCCTCAAAAACTCCCCTGCCGTGTTCCAAAGTGTCATTGACAGTGCGCTGAGAGACCTTTCAATTTACATGCACCATGGCATATATTGATGACATCCTGGTTTATTCCCTCACACCTGATCAGCATGAGAGGACTTAGCTGCTGTTGCAGATGCCCTACAGAAGGCAAGGCTGCACGCAAAGCCCTCAAAATGTGAACCCTACAAGGACTAAGCCTAGTTCTTAGGAAACCTTGTTCTCAAGGATGGACACGCTAACATTATCTTTAAGATGGAAGTAATAAGGTCATGGTCTACCCCCACCAACTAAAGACAGATGCGCAGCTTCCTAAGATTGGTATTTTTCTAAAAAAGCTCTCTCCAGCGATCTTTACTGGCTGCCCCAATCCACCCCAAAATTAAAATAAATGCGCCTTTAATTTGATTTGAAGAATGCCAATGGGCATGTGACGCCACCAAAGAAGTTATCACTACTGCGCCAGTACTTCACCACGCGGCAAGAACAAGCCATTCATTGTAGCTTGTAATGTCTCCAGATGTGCTGAAGGAGCCATCCTACTGCAGGAGCAGAGTGGAAAGGAACGCCTGGTGGTGTACTTTACCCAAAATTACAGGTGCCAAGCGCATGGGTGATTCATAGCAAATAATTGGCTGTACTTTTATGCTCACTGATGTACTGGCGATAATTTTTGCCTGTATCAAAGCACACAGTTACAGTGCTTTTGGACCACGAGTTGCTGATTTATTACTGTAAACTCAAGAAGCTGACGAACTGACAAACAAGAATGTATTGCGGCCTTCTCAATTTTAACTTCAAATACAGGTTTTCTGAGGGCTGACACAAATACTACTGGACATACTAATTAGAAGTTTGTGTACCAGACCTGACCCAGTGGAGGATACCAAACTGTTTATGATGATCCCATTAGAGAAAATTTCGAAGAACCTCTGGTGGAAATGACAGCTATAGCTGCTTCACCTCCACCCCCAAGCTGATAAAAATCCCATCAGGCTACCACCAAAACTGAAAACTAACATCATTAAACCTGCCCCAACTAATAATCTCAGAACAACCCAAACAATCTTTATTAAACTTCTATTCCTAGATGCTATGCTGAATGCTAAAACTGAAACCCTCAGAAGGACAAGTCATGAGCAATATGATCCTGGCAGGGAAAAGCCCCTCCAGATGGTATTCACAAAAAGGAGAGTTTAATCTACTTCTAAAACAGAGTATGGGTACCTGAAGTTTTATGGCCACTGGTCATAAGGGAACATCATGACCCGCTGACCATGGGGCATCCTGGCGCAAAAAGTTTATTAGCCTAATAAAATACGTGTACAACTAAAACGGATCAACAAATGAAGTGCCCGCCTGAATAGAGCGCCTCCTCATCTGCACGCAGTCAAAACTGGATAGTATGGCAGAAAAAAGCTTCTCAACCTCTTTACAGGTGGTGGGTCCTTGGACGTCAATATCAGTAGACTTCATTGTAGGCCTTCTGACCTCACGGAGATTTGACACAAGCAAGGTGGTGGTAGCCTAATTTACAAAAACTCCATATTTATCCCCTGCCTAAAGATAATTACGGTTGAGGGTATGTCCAATCGTTCATATCCCACGTTTTCACCAGTTTCAGAATCCCACAAGAAGTTATGAGTAATAGGGGGACTCAATTCACCTTGAAATTCGGTACGCCCTGTTCAGGGCACTAGAAATCAAATTGTGCTGGTTGTACATGTTCTCAGGATTCTCCCTATGCAAGATTTAAGCCTTGTCCTGAGGAGAAGATTGATTTATACTACTTTGCGGGACTTGACTTTCAAGCTACTCAAAAGGTACCATAAGTCCCAAATAAAGTACAATCTTAAGTCATCAATTTAGGCTTCAAATTTGAGACAAAATTTAAATTACTCTGAATTCGGTTAATAAGCATTTTAATTATATTCATAAATAATTTACTTAATTCTGAAGCCACATTATACAACTCCATCATCTGTGGCCCAACAATCCCAATATCTCTATCAGCTGTTCATTCTGCAATCTGGCAAGTTGGACCTCTATACCAGGACATTGGAGGAGCTCCTGCTTGAAGTTAATATTAGTTTAACAGATGCTACGAAACTATTACCAGGAGATCAAGAAGCTCTGCTGACCTTCCAGGTGGGACACAGTGATGGAAAAACTACCTGGGAATCAGGGATGATCTATGAATCTCTCCTTGAAATTCCCAGTGAAACATGTTTTCCCTTTTACTTTCAACAGTATTATCTATAGTACTATTTACTTTTGATAAGTACTTTTTCAGCAAATAGCTTATATTATTTATTTATTGACAAATAAAGTTTATTCCATTGAACAAAATCTTGTACATTGTTGCATATTATGAAGCCTCTGTTTTCAAGCTGACTGTGATGCATCAAGCCTTCTTCAATCAGCCACTATGTTGGGCTTTCCTAGCATTAGCACCTGAAAGCGCATCTAGAGGAAGTGCAACACATAGTTCACCCACAGTTTGATAAAAAAACAGAAGTGACAATCCAGTCATTATAACAATACTTCTGTTGTTATTCTACCGCCTCTTAAGACACGTGGTTGACAACCTCCCATTATCCCAGTTTGCATACAATAACTCCCTTCACATAATGATGGGATGTCACTGCTGTACACAAACTTAGACTACGATCCAGTTTTCACCATCAGCCCCCAGATATGCTCTGACATTCCCGCAGCGAATTTCTCTGCAGTACAAATCCTCAAGATACACCAAGTGCAAAACAACTTAAAAAAGCCACCAAGGACACCAAGTGATTTGCCAATAATAAAAGTTACCCAGCCCTGAACTACCAAGGTAAGATCTTATGATGGGGCACAAGAAAATCCCCTTAAGGTATGTTGGGATTTTTAACCACATTTCCAGCTGTCTGGATTACCATGGATCACTAGGGGATAATTCCCTATAGTGAGTGCATTGGATATCAGTTGACCCCAATTTTGGGTTAATAATGTTCAGGGGATTTTAGGCAATTCTCTTAGCTCAGATCCATTAGGGATCAATCTGGGTGACTATTTAAGAACTTGTCAGGCAGAGTTGCCGATGAAATGGGGGCATCTAATAGTTGATCAATGATTAACTATCAAGTGTACTGATCGGGATTGATCAAGTTTCATCAACACCCTATTGGGAATTTAAGGAGCAAGTTGCGAGGTGAGTGATGCAACCTGCAACTAGCAAATCGATCAGTTGGTTTGTGATCTTTCATAATGGGTAACAAGTCCCATTACCTAAGCAGGTCACTTGCCAAATATGGTTGGTTCACTGGGAACAAGTAGAAAACATTAGGGACACGCTTTCTGACTCTTTCTATTTTAGTTCTTGGGGATGTCCGATGATGAAATCAGAACCAGGATGGGGAAGACCATTGCTGATGAGATGACGAAGGGTAATTCAATGGCAACAGCTGCTGTTTCAATCACTGAGGCATTAACTGAGGGTTGGGCGCCGAATTCCCACTATAAATTTCCCTGAGAATTCACTTAATAAACAGAATTCAATAAAAAACAGAGCATTAGCAGAATTCATTATTAGTTCTATTCATTTTCAAGGAAATTATTGCTGTGTGCTTTAATTGGAGACTTTTTAATAGGATAAAGAGTTAGGATCGAGGATCCTGAGAAGAGAAGCTGAGCTGAGATGGGAATTGCTGACAACTTAGTGTCACCAGAGGGAGGACCATAAACTAGGATCTGAGCATGGATCAAGTTAGACGGATAAGGTTCATATTCCCTACTGAGGTTATCTAGAGTATTTTGAGGAGGAATACTAGTCAAGCGTTGGACCAGAAACTTGTGATCTATTCATCTATGGATAATAGTTTTCATCTTTATTTAACTGAGGTAAGCCAACCAGGGGACAGACATTACCAAACTAAAAACTAAAACTAAAATTAACATAGCTAATTGATTTAAACAAAACGCCCAAAATGAGCAGATTGAATGAAACACACTGAATGAAACAACCAACCAGGTGGGCAGTGGAGACTGCTTATCCCACCATGGTGGAAGGGGAGGGGGGATTGGGGGCTCATCTTCAGCAGCTGTTTCCTCATCCCAGAGTAGGGTACGTGTCAAGGTGGATAGCAATAGCGTTGGGGCATTGGCGGAATGTGATCCAATATCACTAAGATTGTTATTTACGAGAAATTGACAACTACAAAAATGGCAGAGATATATTTGGCTTAAGCTTTTTTGGCTTTAATGCAGGCGTCTGGTAGTTTTATGAACGTGTCAATATTAGTTTGGTTAATCTTAGCTTTAGGATTACATGCTACAGTTACCACATTCTGGATAGCGTCATTGTCTTTTTTGTGCAGTTGATTTATAATTAATCTTACTTTTTGGAGTGAGATTTACGGGGATAACAGGAGGTGGAATACCTACTGTGAGCATTGCCACTGATTTGGTGGCAGCTTTGCAGAGGGGATAACAATCTGGTGTGGCAGCTGCTTCTACTGCAGGTTGGTGGTTGCTGTAGAATGATTCAGCAATTGGCTGTGGGGCATATAGTGAGGGGGAATTTAGCATCCCATTCTGCATTATGGAACCGTTCAATTTGCAGAGAGATTCTCCAATGAAATTACTTTAATCGTCAATTTCAGCCAATAACTCCTATGGGTTTTGGTTGAATTGAATTGGAGATTCAGCGTATGGTTGAGGTTTGGTTGATTTGTTGGAAGATGCATGCTTGAAATTGGGGTCCAATCTTGTGCTTGTCTGGATGGAGCATTTGTGTCACTAGGGCGAGGAGAAGCTGATTGGTGGCTGCAGGTGCAGCTGCAGCACCAGACTTTGGTGGAGGGGGAGGTAGGATCATACCCCATATTGAAGCTGGTGCAGGGTGGGTGGTGTATTGGAGGTCAGTGGACAAAGAATCAGCACCGTCAGAAGCAGCTAGGGATGGGCACTTGCGTTTCAAGTGGTCCAACTCGAAACAGGATGGACAGATCATCCGTCCGCCCTTGATGTGGCATAAAATGGATGGTCTGGGTAGAGGGGATAATGGCGCGAGGGAAATCAACAGGTCAATTTTGTTTGATCAGGGCTGATTGTCATACGCCTGAGGCCCAGCAAGGCGTGTGGCCCCATTTGAGCCATAAATTTCAAGTCGAGGTTAAAGCCATAGGCTGCCAAACCTTCCATCAGCTCCTGGTAGATCACCTCAGGGGGAAGGTGGGTGGGCAAGCCGGAGAACTGAACCATCAAATTGTTATCCGCTGGGAGCCAGGTACAAGTTGTTTGGAGTGGGGTACCCTGGAAAACCAGGGGCACAGTTGACACAGTGGCGGCATCAGCTTCACAGGTGAAGCTGAGATCAAATACCCCTTATGGGGCGGCTTTCTATAAGAGTGGCAGGACGCATCACCACCTGAGCCATTTTGATAGAAATTTGGTCATGATAGTGGAAAAGTTCCCATATTTGACCCTTAGGCTGAAATGCATGTTATTCCAGGGGAGCACCAGGGGGTAATGGGGCACCACTTGGGTTTTAGCGAGGTGGACATCAAGATTCTTGGGAGGAATGAATCATATCAGGGGTTTGGTATGAATGGGCGATCCAGTCTGAGCGCGTTTTCCTGTCATATGGAAAATGGCGGTGGGAATTTCGCCGCTGCCCCACACTGGGGCAGCCAGTGGAGAATCTGAGGTCATTGGAGTGAAACTATGGCAGGCTATTATGCTTTACTTTTTAATTCATATAAATTTGCTCAGAAAGTTATGCTGAGCGGAAAAAAAAAGCGTGATATGAAATTTTAATAGTCCTCATCACTATGCCAAATGCCAGGAACCTCAATGATTGGAACGCAATTGGGGAGGAAGAGCTTGAACATGAAACCCTGAACAGGGTGCCCTACCCAGAATTCTTCTCACAGGAGTTTGTGAACCTTGTTCCAGAAAGGAACTATGTGGGGCAAGTAAAGAAGCGGTGGAGGTGGGTGTCTATCAGCTCTGTGCATCGTAGGCAGCTCTTGTGCTAGAAGGTGGGACTTGCACAATCCCCTGTCCTGTATGATCAGTGTAGAACTTGTCACAGTGTATTTGACACTTTTGCTGAAGGAAAACGGTGGGTAACGTCCTTCCAAAGCGCCTTGAGATTCCATTCCACATCAGGGGGTAGGATTTTAAGGAGATGAGGCCGCATTGGGGGTCTTAAAAAGGGTGGAGAAAAGTTGTGCCTTTTGCCTATAATAACCTTAAATATTTTCTAGTAAAAACCAGAAATCAGCTATTAAATATTATTATATTTGAATTCTAAATTGAAGAGTTATAGGCAATAGAATTTCTAGTTGTTTTTCTTAGGTTATAGTATACCAGAGTGGAGTTGAAGCTACTTACACCAAAGAATCAACACACTAGTTGTCACCATAAAACTAGTGTCCTCTTTATTCTACAACTAACCCAAACCTGTGCAGTAAACTACCCAAAGGTTTACACTTGATTCTCACTACAGTGGTATTTGAGTGTTTTTTAAGAATAACAACATGTCCTCCATTAAGAGTGAGAACCAGCAGCTATGGAATGAACTGGAGAGCTTGAACCAAACCACCCTAATATTGGCAGCTCAGAATTATATATCAAAGCGAGGATCAAATTGCCAAGGTAAAAGAAAAAAACCGACCCAATTGCGGAAGTAAATAATGAGTTATCTGGGAAAAATTCTAATTAGAGCAAACATTTACCAAGGTTGAGAAGGATCTACTCATGTTTAAAGTCATATTTCAAACAGAAGATGGAAAAAATAAGTTATTATAAGAGAAGCATTGACAGATCCTGAAACAAGTACAAGAGATGGAAAAAAATCAATGTACTTGTGTTTATGTGAAAACAGAAAATGGGTTCAGGACCTATATGAAGATGAAAGTAATATGGAGAGCATTCATCCCACCCAAAATATGCCAAGTGCTTATGACGCCATTTCAGCGAGGACCCCCAACAACACACCAACTGGCGTCAGAATGGTTAGCCGCACTGCTCATCCTATAAACAAGCCTGTGGAAAATTGAAGAATTTTGGGTCACCGTAAAATGCCAACTTTCCTTCAGGATAATGTCCTGGCTTTTTTCAGACTCTTTGAAATGACCATGTTTGGTTGCAGAGATTGCCAAAAAAGCTTTTGATGTTATCAATTTTTTAGATACAGCTTGTCTGAATTTGGTATTACCCCATTTGAAGGGTTAGAATTGGTCATATAACGAGGCAAAAAATGCAATTAATAAGGAATTTGATAGCCATAAAAAATATCTAGCTGAAAGCAAGTGTTCATGGGAATACAATTTTGAAAAGATAGTACCATGGGAGAATTTGATGGTGATTTCTTTGAAAAAGGCGCAGAATTTTACAGGAGCTAATGAGAATGAGCAATATCAACGCTCACATTGCGATGAAGGCACCCTCTAACCCTATTGAGGTCTACACCACTCTATGGCGTCAGCATTTATCAAAAACTCTACCACCTCTCAGATGGTGGAGCACCTGAAAGCGTTAGCTTCAACTTTTGATGCACTGAATTAAGTGTTAAACAACAACCTTCTTTCAACTCAAACTCAGCAAAGAATTTCAAACAAAAAAAGGAGTTTGCTAATCAAATGGTGGTAAAAACCTGGTGGACCAAAATGGCCTAGTAATATGCCGCACATCACTTGTAACAGATGCATAATAAATGACATTATGCTGCTCATTGCTGGAGCAAAAAAACCAAAGTGTCAGATGAACTTTGTTTAGGAAAAAGATGTCCATGAGGAGTCAGGAAAAACCCTGATGTCTAGATGAGGATTGATCTAGATCTACAGGCTGACCAGTTCCACAGTATAGGATACAAGAAATTAACACCTCTGATCTGTTTGCTGATGAACCTGATTACAATTCTTCTCAGCAGACCACAAGTCAGAATAACAATGTGATAACTCGAGTGAAAGCAAAGGCAATTAATCTCAAAATTATATCAGAGGCTGCTCATCTTTACGCTCACTAATTATTGAGAAAGGCCAAAATTGCTGGTTATGAAGATTAATTGCTAAAAAAATTCGAAGATGTCAACATTTCAATTTCAGTTTTTCTTTCTTGTTACAATCACTAATTGCAACTGATTCATATTAAGACATATAAGTTTGATAATCACCATAAGGAGATGAGTGTGCACCTGACATTGGGTAAAGGTTGGATGAGCGTAGTAAAGGGCACAGTGTCAGTATTCACACTGTCTAAAGTTTGAAAATCCCCAGCGACACCAGTGGCCAAGATAAAACCAAGTAAACAATGGTTAATATTTTGCCAAAAATTTTAGCCTGGAAAGCAAAATGCAATCAGTTCATCACAACTCCGCGTACTCAGCCACTGTTGTCAGTGGAGCGTGGGGTTTAGGTTTTATGGATATCAACTTAACGGCACTTTGGAAAAAGTTTTGTGGTGATGTGCACAACCACTTACTGGCTGCAATATATGTTGCACCGCACTCTATGACCCACAAATGCTTGGATCTCGGGTTTGAATCAGTGCAAGCAGTGAATGACGTTGCACAAGTGTGCATGGTGTTCAATCTCCCAGTTGGTCAACAGGTGGTTGAAATGAAACGCATGCGTTGGACTAAATCCAACCAGATATCTATTATTTTTGACTTCCTCTCAACAACGATGAAGCATGCAGTGCTGAAGCACCACCTCTCAGTTGGGCTTAGAAGCTATGGGGAACTTCATCTCTTGAAATGCAGCAATTCACACTTATGCAGGAGCTGTGCATGGGCAAAGCAATTTCAGCAATTACCCATCTGTGGTCATCGCAGTAAACTTAACCCAAATTCCCCAAACTTCTGTCTTAGATAATGACAGGCAGGAATCCCGCCCATTCTGCATTACAGTTGATAGCGTACTCCCTATCTGCGCCTTTTGTCATGCTTTTGGTTACAAGGCGCACACCTGCCCTTCCAGAGAGGGCATTAAGATAAAGAAATCATCCACAATGTAATGGGAAGCGCCGACTCCTATTACAAGCTGGCCATTGACACCAATTCCGCCTTCCCATAGGAGGGAGCAGGGGTATTACATTCAGATAAAACCTCTGTCATTACAAGAGCACAAAAAGGCCAAACAGGCCCATAGAACAGCAGCCAAGGCAGCAGCGTCCATGATCCCGCCTGCCCAGACCCAAGCTGACTTTATGTCATTCAAAGTGGAAGCAGCTCAAGAATCCGCTCACCAATCAGATTTGGCCCAACAACCCGTGGAACAAATGTTCAAGTCAGATTCATCCATGCAAAGTTACTATGTAATATTGAAACTAAATCCCCCAACCCAATCCCCCCAAGTTTTTGTCAACCATCTATGGTGCATCTCAGGGGCTCATCAAATAGAAAAGTCAACCTAAATCAAAAAACACCAAACCTGACAATAAACCCACAGCAAAGGTGACCCTTAAGGACAATTACACTCTGCCTTGACCTATGCGCAAAAAAGGCTTCTCAGAAACCTGGAAAAGCAGCACAGAAAGGGAAAGATGTTTCTTCCAACTGAACCTAAGGTGCGATGGGGGATTCTTCACAATAGGGATTTTGATCATCGCTGGATTCAATGCCTCACCATCCCAGTCTAGGAAACTGAGTTTCTTTAAAAAATACTTGTGGACATTCTGGCCGTTCAGGAATCCCACTGTCCAAATGGTGCCTAGTACACATGGGCAACCATGCTCCTCCTCTCCCTTTCTTTTTGGTCACCGCACTGTGGGGTGCTTATATGAGCGACCTGAAGCTTTAAATTTAAAAACAAAAAATTTGTAGCTTGATGGTCATGTGCTGGTTGTGTCATTGACATGGGATGGTGAATTGCACGTTATTGTTAATATTTACGCCCCAACCTGTGCTCAGGCTCACCGGGATTTCCTCTCATCTGTTACTTCCCTCCCACTCCCATATGATCCATTTGTGGCGGGCAACCTGAACTTCTGGGCCAACCCATTCACTGACCGCTAGTATTCAGCGCCTACCTCCCAAAGGGGCATGGTGAACTATGCGCTCTAAAAGCCACCTTGGGGCTATTTGATACTCTATCCAAACATGCACCGTTACTCCTCAACATGTCCCATCCCCATGTGCACAATAGTCAGCTGAGGTTTATGTCCCTCATTGACCTTATTCTTACCCCATTGAACTTTTGCTCCCAGATTGCACACTTCATTCCAAAGATATTGATTTCTCTGATCACACTATGGTATTAATATCCTCCACTTTATCAAACCCAGCGGCACAGGCGCCAAAGTGGTACAAACTTCGTCCAGCCAAAATCAAGTCACCTAAGTTTTCCTCATGGGTGGACACCAAAACTTTGAAACCAGAGTTCGCCACACCGTTCTGTGTGGACCCACTTTCTACCTGGTCAACCATCAAAGCGAAAACCATCATTCAGGCATGCCACCTCTCATCGCGTCACTCAGGGCTGCCTCAGTGGTCATTAAGCGCACACTTGCAGAAGTGGACCACCTGGAGTTTAATGTCCCTACTGCTGGCTACAGTCCAGCTTGGGGTCATAAATGGGCAGAAGTGTCTGTTCATCTCAACTTACTGGTAAGACAACAAAAAATCATCACGTTTTTTCAAAGCAAAAAATATTATGGTGGGTGAAACATGCTCCGCCTACTTTTTCCATAAATTCTTTATGTGACAGAACTTGGCCTGCACACAGATGACAAAGCCAAACCACTCTGTCGCAGAAATTCAGCTGAAGTGGCAGTCAAAGTTCAAAATTTTACAACAAATTATATTAATCCAATCCAGTTGAACCAGCCAAATTTAGTAAGTTTTATTTATGGCGTACATATCCACACCATTTACCAATACCCAAAGTTGATGAATTTTTCTACTTGGGATGAACTCTGGTATGCAGTTTGCAGTGCATCGCACAGAAAGTGCCCAGGTCCAGATGGGATTCCATATGAGTTCTACAAGAGATATTTTAATTACTTCTCCTCTTTGTTGCTTGCCTCGTTAAACAAGTATCTTTTAGAAACGCGCCTCATTACTGGGGCCAGGAGGCCTATATGATAACGCTGTATAAGAAATGGATAAGATGGACTTTTCAAACTGGCGCCCCATATCACTTAATAATAAAGATACAAAGATATTTACTATAATTATGTCCAACCGCCCAGGAGAAGTGGCCTCTTAATTAACCTTCTCTGAGAAATTTGGTTTCATCCCCAATCAGTCAATATGGGACAACATAAACACCATAGCCAACGTCTGCCAATCCACGGAGACTGGTGCATTTGTGTTCTTAGACCAACAGAACGCTTATGATAAGCCCAACTGGGATTACCTTAAAGCCTGCCTACACAAGTTCCACCTTAACACACCAGTTAATTAATTGGGTGATGTTGCTTACAGAATCTGCCAAAATGACTGTGCGTGACCCTGGTTTCCTTACTTATGTGGTCCACCCTCAAAGGGGTCTCTGCCAAGGGGACCCTTTAGCCCACTCTTATACAAATTCATCCTGACCCACTTTTATGCAATGTAAATGCCCACTCTTGCCAGTGTCCATGTCAAGGCCAAGCCGCGGTTAAAATGATGGCATATGCTGATGATTGTGTGGTTGGGGTGTCTAACAACCATGATTAACGCGTGCTGGAGGCAACTATCCAGGATTACTCCAGGGTCAGTAACGCCGCACTTAATGCCCCAAAACCAAAATCATTTTCTTTGACCAACCTAGCCTGCTGGTCACCAGCAACCCATAATCTACCTGCTTCAGCAGCTAGCTCACAGGTTCGCTTACCCCGCCTATCCCATACCGCCATGCTTGTGCTCCCTTTTGTGCCAAGACCCACTGCTGGTCTAATGTGCCATTTAGAAGTGTGGCTGGAGGCGGGAGGGTATCCTTTATCGGTAATAGAGCACCACATCCTTGACAATGTCACAAAGCGCATTGCCTCCCTAAGTGACTACCAGACTACCCTATCAGGCCAGGTTGTGCTTGCCAAATCTATGCTCCTGTCCAAAGTCTTGTTTGTGGCCCACACCATCGTCTTTTTCCCTCTTTCTTCAACTATTTACTCCCTCCTAAAAAGGTGAATTTGGTTAGGACGCCCTCCCCCTGTGCACCTGGATGTCATGTTTAGCCCTCGCAATAGTGGTATTATGGGCCTGCTCAACTTTGAGGCCCATGCCGCCAAGATATTTGGCATCTAGGTCACTACAGTCACCAGCCTCACACCCCTAGACCACCACTGGCCATGCACGGCCCAAACCAATTTTTCCAGCGGCCTTGGCCTCCGCAATCTAACCCACCCCCATTGTCTGATTAACTATCTTGCCTCTCATCCCTCTGATGTTGGCCCGCATGGGACTCTGGACCACTTCAAACATGATCTCCTCTCCACGTGGAGCGCTGAGTGGAGAATCAGCATCATTGGAAACACCACCCAGAGGGGTCTCCCTACTCCCCATTTCAAACAAGAATTCCGTGGGCAAGTCGTTTTAAACAACCTGGTACCCCAATTCCCCCCACTGCCCGTGTGGACTACCTTGACAAGCTGGGCATCCTAAACTCTCTGGAGACTCAAAAGGACATTTTTCAGTACACACACCATCCTCTTTTACACCAAAGATTCGCGCCCATGTGTGAAGATTCCAGAGAAAGGTGTACTGCACTACTAAGCTGTCCAATGCCTCTCTTCATGCATTGTATGCGTTAAATATGGTTTATTAGTCCATTGCTTGGAAGATTGCCCGCTATCACAGGTGATCTGGTGGTATGTTATGCGCCTCTTTTGCCAGGAGCGTGATCAGGCTTTCAGCCTACTTAAAACATCTTCGCCTTTTCCATGACCTCCTCTATCCACCCTTCTCTTCATGCCTTAATTGTTGCAATAGCACTATGGGTGATCTACACTATTCTCCTTGACACACTATCTGGAACTACCCCAACACTCCATGAAGCTGTACGTTGCTTCCATTCACACCTTACGGACCACTTTGAAGCTTGCTTGTTTGGCCACCTGCCATCCCGCAACGCCAGATGGTGTCATCCTGGTTCCCAATCTGGTTCCTCTTGTCAGACCCTTTCCTTCATTCGTGTTAAGTTTTGGCCCAGGCCTCCCCTGTCACTCCTCCTCCTCCTTTCACTGGAAGTCCTTCTGTCAACAGGAGGTAGCCTCGGCTCCTCTGGGGTGCCCCATTTTTTCTTGGCGTTTTGTAGTTGGTGTTTTTTGGAAGGGTCGTCTCATGGCTGGCCTTCCCCAAATAAAACTTAAAAAATTTCTAATTGCTATTGTTACTATCAAGGAATCATTTCCCGATAAATCTCAAAAATTATTCAAACTCTAGATTTGGCAACTCATGATGATTACATCCAATAAACAATTTTTTATATCTTATATGTAGTTATGCTGCTACTTTGGATAACCAAGCAGAAGTAAGGGCCATTATTGATAGTGGCGTTTCAATCAATATTGTTTCTAGAAAACCAATAAAACGTCTGTAATTTATTTGGATATAGCATATTAAAAGCAGTATTGACAGCTGACTCAAACCCCACTACTTCTTGTGGGGCTTATAGTGCCTTATCCTTTCGTTTTGATCTCTAGTCATGTCTGAGCCAATGATCCTAACTAATCAAATTGTGATATTCTTATTAGCACTGACTTAGTGTGAAAGTATGTAGAAAAGTGTAACTTCGAGAAGAATACTTTGACAATCTTGGGCCAAATGCTGCCTTTTTTTATTCAAAAGGGGATTCTCCCATTAACAGGAAAAATAATTTTAGAAATGTGATGTATAAAGATAGCATTATTCCAGTAAGTTATAAACAAGTTGGAAAATAGACATAGCCACTAAAACATAAGAGTAAAAACCAAGGGATTATGATCCAAGTAGAAAAAGTAATTGCCCATACTGTCTGGGATTCAGAAAGTGGTCAATAATGAACTAACGTTAAAAATCTCTGAAAAATTATATGTCAAGGTCAAGGATCCCTGGTGAAGATCAAGATTTGAACCTTAGGTAGCTCCATGGATTTAATTTCTGGTCATGGGGAAATTTGTATCATATTAGACAATCTGGGAAAAATGCCAATTGGAATCAAGAAAAAGCAAGTAGTTGACTTTTCCCAGTTGATTCCAATAACGGAGCTCCATTATTTCCAAGATTTTGGGATTTAAATAAAATAGGATTTCCAGAATATGCTAAAAAGGATTCATATGTTAATTACGTGGGAATAATTAACTGGATAAACAAAAATTAACAAAATGAAGTATTAGCTTCAATCAAACATTACAGATTATTTTTGTGCAAGATGACCACAATTTAGGGTGTTTAAGGAGAGTGTCTGTAATTCTCCCGTTCCCAAAGAGGTGGTGCAATATGCACCAACCACACCGCCAGGGAACCCGTTGTTAGTCTAATGGTAAACAGGGCACCACAAAGGGTGCTGGAGCCAAAATACACCTAATGCAAGGGTATAACGCTGTATAGAATAGTTTATAAATAAAAAGTAACATATGGTTGGACCCCACGGGGGAGCCCATAACCAAGCAAAGATTGATGCTGGAGGTTTTGGGTGCCTCAGTCTGGAGGGGACCAAGGGGGCTTAACGGTGCACTTGATCTTGTAGATAATTTTTCTAAAATTAGAACGGCCAATGTTGTTAGAGACCTTTTCAAAGATATCTGCGCACAGGTTCACCCAAGGAATCATAACAAAAAACGTAAACTAACGGGAATTTTTTATCAAGAAAGATAACCAAAAAGGAACGTCAGTCTTTTAAAACACATTTAAACAGTAGGGAGCATATCATTGATTTAGGAAATTGGTGCTAAGCCTAAGCAACCCAATATGCAAACCCTACTATTGGCCAGGGTACTGTAGCTTAAATTTGACCTAACTTAAGATATTGATTGTAGGCAAAGCTGACCCAATCTTGCAATATCAAAATCGAATGATTTTCAAATTCCCGTTTGCCAAGCAAACAAACCAAAATGTCGCCGTTAAAACTATATCTAGTGCGTTTTAACGCCCTTGCTGTAATGCAGGGCTGGGCATCACGCACATCCTTAGACCAATCTGGGCATATCTGGCTTGAACCTAACGTTGGTTCAGGGTATGTTTGAGGTTAGGAAGGACTTCAAAACTTGACCTTTTTGGCCTCATGACAACCAGCCTTATCCTTACAGTTGGTACCCTCAATCATGTCATCAAGCCATGACAGGGTGTGCAGAAAATGTATTACATCGAATTGCACCAGAGAAGCTGCCTTGATTAGAATGAGGCTTATTAAGAGATCCAGAGCGACTAAGGCACTAGTTGCCGAAGAAATGGAGTTTTTGGAGCATGGATTGCTAATGCCTTTGTCGAGTCCGTGGGATACCTTGATATTAATTGTCAAAAAGAAGGATGGGTCAAACATATTTGTAGTCAATTATTGAAATCTTAATAAAATCATGAAAAAGTATTATTATCACTTGCTGATAATCAAGATGTGTTAGATCAGTTAGGAGTGGGAAATTCTTTTTGAAGATGGACATCATATCAGTATATTGGCAGATCCTTTGTTACCCGAGGACCAGGAGAACTGTGCCATAATAACGGCACAAGGGTTTCCTAACCAACGAGGATTCCTCAAGGCTTGTGTAATGCCCCAACAAAACTTCAATGATCTATGGATACTATCTTGTGCGACCTCAAGTTAACCTGTGTTCTAGTCTATCTTGATGACATCATTGTATTTAGTCAAACATTCATGAAGTACATGCAACACTTAGAGGAAGTGTTCAATAAATGATCTCTGCCAATCTCAAAATAAAGCCCTGAAAATATCACTTCTTTAATGATTAGGTAGAGTATTTGGATTTTGTTATAAACGCAGATGGATTACAATCTTAAAAAAAGAGGTCAAAGCTATTGAGCAGATGTCATCGTCAAAGAGTATTTGAAATGTCTAAGTCTTTTTTGGGAATGGGTGGTTATTATCACTGGCTCATTAATGACTTTGCAAAAATAGCATATGTCATGAAATCGACCTTGGGCTCCACTTGTGTGCCAGGCCAACCAGTATGAATCCTGGTGGCCCTTTGCCATTTAGCCTTAATTGGCGTACCAACCCCTACAAGTCCTGCGCCCAACCTACCAACTAACCACCAAAAACTTTGCCTTTAGCCCCAGGTGTCCTCAGCGTGTGCCCTGGCAAGTCCTGACCCCTTCCTGGGTGGCTCAGGCACTTCCGCGCTGCCCCACCCTCGCAACCCTTCACCAGCCCATCTGGGCATGCCCTGGCGAGTCCATCCCCCTTCTTGGGCAGCTATGGCACCTCCCGTGATGCACCCCACTAGGGTTGGTGGCTATGCAGCTCATCCGCTGGTAGCCAGCTGGCCAGATTCCTGCTGGTTCCTCATAGAGAGGAGGTATGGAAGCTGGTAGTGATGGCCACTCCAGGCGTTATCACCCACGCCTATCAGGGATCTCCTATATCATCTTCCCTACTCTAGTTGCACTAAGCTACTTCAAACAAACGGGAAAGATGGCAAACAAGAGATGTTTATTAGGAGGAAATGAATGACTATTTATACTACTTTCAGGGCTACTGCGCCCAAGTGCTCTTTGGCCAATCATCCGCCATAAAACCCATTGGCCTCTTGATTCCAAACCTCTATCAGATCATAAACTTCATTCATACTTAATATAAGATTCCCTCTTAGATCTGCTCATCTGATCACCAAATTATTAAATTAGGTCAATCCATCCTCAGCATAAGTTACTGGTTGATTATATATATATATGTATATAAATAAAGACTTTGAGCAACCTTTGCATGAGTTGCCGGTGCTCCAAATTAGATGATGGAACCATTTCAGATGATTTATAACAGATTCATCAGCTTTCCGCTGGAAACTCCCACAAAAATCTTCAGATGGCATTTCAGCAGCAAACGCAGCTTCCGTTGAACCTAAACTTGATCAAATATATAACATCAAATAGTATCAAACTAGGCAATTGGCTGGCAATTACACCCACTAAATGAAACTCCTAATTCAGATACTATTGGAAGGATTCATCTGGTTAAAATCACACCATTGCCCTCCACTTAACCAGATAATATCCTTCATCATGACCCACCCCAATGGTGGGTGAAAACCTTCCAGCGCCCTCACAAAGGAGCGCTGGTGTTAACCAGTGGCAAAAGCTACTCTGTAAAAAAATCTCCAACTACTCAAGCAGCCCACCAGAGAAGCCCTCTGTAGTGAGCACCACTGTCATGAAATCGACCTTGGGCTACACTTGTGTGCCAGGCCAACCAGTATGAATCCTGGTGGCCCTTTGCCATTTAGCCTTAATTGGCGTACCAACCCCTACAAGTCCTGCGCCCAATCTACCAACTAACCACCAACGGCTTTGCATTTAGCCCCAGGCATCCTTGGCGTGTGCCTGGCAAGTCCTGACCCCTTCCTGGGTGGCTCAGGCACTTCCGCGCTGCCCCACACTCGCAACCCTTTACCAGCCCATCTGGGCATGCCTTGGCGAGTCCATCCCCCTTCTTGGGCAGCTATGGAACCTCCCGCGCTGCATCCCGCTAGGGTTGGTGGCTATGCAGCTCATCCGCTGGTAGCCAGCTGGCCAGGTTTCCACTGGTTCCTCATAGAGAGGAGATATGGGAGCTGGCAGCGCTGGCCACTCCATGAATGATCATCTGCACCTATCAGGGATCTCCTATACCATATTCCCTACTCTAGTTGCACCAAGCTACTTCAAACAAACAGGAAAGATGGCAAACAAGAGATGTTTATTAAGAGGGAATTAACGACTATTTATACTACTTTCAGGGCTACTGCTCCCAAGTGCTCTTTGGCCAAAAATAAGCCGGAAAACTCATCGGCCTCTTTATTCCAATCCTCTATCAGATTGTAAACTTCATTCATACATCATAGCTATTCCCTCTTAGATCTGCTCATCTGATCACCAAAATTAAATTAGGCCAATACATCCTCAGCATAAGTCGCTGGTTGATTATATATAAATTTGTATATAAATAAGACTTTGAGCATCCTTGGCATGAGTCGCCGGTGTTCCTAATTAGATGATGGAACCATTTCAGATGATTTGTAACTTTTTCATCAGCTTTCCACTGGAAACCCCACAACGATCTTCATATGGCATTTTGGCAGCAAACTCAGCTTCCGTCAAACCTAAACTCAATCAAATATATAACAATAAATAGTATCAAACTAGGCGATTAGTTGGAAATTATGCCCAACTAACAGATACCCTAATTTGGATACTATAGGAAGGATTTATCTGGTTAAAATCCCAACAGCATATACATTATTCCATCTGTTTAAGGAGATGAAAAAAGATTTCAAATGGAATGAGATGGCTCAGGGCGCATCTTAAATTACATAAATACTTGATGACGATCCCATTACTTATATGTCTGAATCATAATTGGCCACTTAATATAAAATGTATTGCATTTCTTATGGCAATAGGTGCCATACTTTGTCAACTAGAAGAACAAGATGAAGAGCACCCAGTGGCCTATGTCAGCCATACCTTAATGAAAGCCAAAAGAAACTATATAGTAACTGAGAATGAATGCCTTGCAGTTATATACACTTGCAAGAAATTCCATGTTTATATTCATGGGATACTCTTAAAGGTTTTAACAGATCATGAATCTCTTTCTTGGTTGCATAACATAAGAGAATCTGAGGGAAGGCTATCCCAATGGGCTTAAAATTGGATGCCTATGTGTATAAAATCAAACATCATGCCAAAGGTAAAAACCTAAATGCCAGTGGATTATCCAGACTACTGGCAATTCTTGCAGTATATGATCGTGCTGATGACCTATTTATGTGAATGGTAAATAGAGTTTCTGAAGACAAGCCACCAGAAGTTCAAATGGCGCTATGAAAAGCCCTTTAGGGAACAGGAAAAAAGAATGGGCAGTTATTCATACTAGTGAATGATAAGAGGCTTCTGTTCCCAAAAAACCATCTAAACTGTAAGTCCAGGGGAATGTCCCCTTTGCGTAGATCAAATAATTTTCCCATTTATGAATAAGAAGGGTCCAAAGAGGGCAGCTGTACCCCTCATCACCCAGGGTGACCTCTCACACGTGATGACAAGATCTGGGTAATGCACTTTCTCTAAAGATTCCTCCCCCAGTACCCACACCCACCTCTGATGAACTTTTCCGCTGAATTGAGGAAATCTGTTCTGAGATTACTGAATCAGAGTTGAAAGGTACGAAAGCAATGGGAATAAAGCCCAATGATTGGAAAACCGATATTTTTAAATAGATAATAAGAGAATTATTGGCTGAAATTGCAGATGACATCAACCCACAAAATTATGATTACTGCAGCCAAATTTCCTCAAACTTGTTGGGGATTGTCACCAATAATTAAAACCCCCAGTTCAAAAATTGGAAGTTGCGCCTAACACAACTCATTTGGTCAAACGAATGCCCCAGTGACTGGGCATGGGTGAGTTGGGAAGCCCAAACCTGTTTCTAACCAAATTGGGACCACCCCTATGTGGGGTGGCCCTGGGGAATTCCCGTTGCCTTTCAGTCCAGATGCTGTCATGCCAACTGGTGTAAACACAGTTGAGCATCTGTACAGGAATTAGCAGACAAACCAATAGTGACTTGGCCTGCTGCTGAATCCTTCTATGTCAGTTCCAATTAAAACTATCCACCCCTCCCCCAAAAATTTGCCAGTTTAGATCAAATTAGAAAGACCTGTAACCTGCTTTGACCCACTACCAATAGAACACTATTTACTCAGTTGCATTGCACTGAGAAAATTAGTGTTAATTAACGTTTTCTATCTTTTCAATAAAACCCATTATCCAAAATTCAGTTTATATGTTGAAAACTAAACTGCCCTTTCCACCTACCTTCTGAAAACCCTCGTGGTTTATGGCCATATTCACCTGGTATTTTTATAAAGTGGCTACAAACGATTATAGCTCATGGGTACTCAATGGCGGAATCTCTTTATAGTTCCATAACTGTTGTACTAGCAGCAGTGTTATTGGCATTTGGGTTTGCCGTTTGTGTGCTTCAGTATTTAAACTGGCAGAATTATCAAAAAAAACTTGCTGTTTGCCTGACATAATTGACCAGCCATCATCCCTAGCCATTTCCGCCTTTCGTGTTGATATTGGCATAGCAATGGTCCTTTATTCTCAGCTGAACCAGGTTGTGAAGAAATTTTACTCTGGTTATGATAGCATAGTACCTCTCAAATTGTCTGAACCACATCCCATAGTTGCTGCAGCTATCAAGCCCATGTCAGTATGTTCTGGCATTCTGATTTGAGAAAGGTTTACTCCTGCTATGAATCTAGTGGTTTCCCCAATCCTTATACCATCTCTTCCATATCGACAGATTCAACTACAGCTTCCAATAAAGAGAATTTTGCCTACTTTTTAATGTCCATGAAGGTTAGTATTGGGTCCCACCACGTCTCTTTAAGGCTTTGGTGGATACCAAAGCTGCGGATAACTTTATGAGTGTTGAGCTAGCACAAAAATTGGAGCATGACCTGGATTTAGGTCATTTGGTGATGGTTGCTTCATAAGCCTCCCATACCTCATATATAGTCCATCAGATAGTACCTTTCTCTGGAAATCAGTTTAACTTTTGCAATCAGTTTCAGCAATGCCAATCTTGGTGTTTCTGTAAATCTTGGGGGTTGGATGGTGGTGCCGGCAAAATGTTAAGATTCACTTGGAGTCATATATGCTGTCATTTGTTAATGATCAAACGGAGGGAGAATTTCCCTTAGTTAATACCCTTAGTAAGACTCAAGGCCGCAGCTCCATCACTTCCCTCGAATCCTTTGTGGGCCTTTTGTCTGATTTACCCAAAAATTTGATAAGCTATCAAAGTATCTTTAATTTCAAGAAGGCAGACCATCTTCCCTATCACACTAAATTTGATTTAGGATTCCATACAGTGGTACAGTTGGTGAACATCAAATGCCCCTTGTATCCACACACAGCGGAGGAGGAGGCTGCTCTTAACACCTGGTTAAACGATATGCTTAATAAAGGGTGGCTGTCTAATGGGATGTCACCAATTGCCTCTCCCATCGTTTTTGCCAAGAAGGCCAACGGTTCCCTCCATCCCTGTGTAGATTATGGAAACCTAAATAAAATTACAGTGAGCGATCCCTACCCTTTGGCCCTAGAGCAAACTATCTGTCAAGCGATCACTAAGTCTCATGTTTTCTCCAAGCTTGATAAAGTTAATGCCTTCAACCAAATATGGGTAATGGAAGGTCAAGAGTGGCTTACCACGATATGAACAAAGCGATGATTTTTGCAATTCTACGTTATGCCTTTGGGTTGAAAAATTTACCCACTATGTTTTAAAAAATGATTGAAAGTGTACTGGGTGACCTCCAGTTTACTTGCATGGTTGCATATATTGGCAACATCTTGGTTCACTCCTCAACTCCTGAACAACACGCTAAAGACTTGGAAGCAGTTGTGGCTGCTTTTCACAAGGCGGGACAGTTCTTCAAGCCTTCAAAATGTGAGTTTTATAAGGAGGAAGTTATCTTTCTCAGGAACCTGGTCCTCAAAAATGGTTATTCGATTCCTTTAACAAGTTGGACGCCATCCGCAAATGGCAAACTCCAACAACCCAAAAATCAACTAAGAAGTCTCTTGGGCACCATCATTTTCCTGAAGAAGTTTTCCCATCCCTTTCCCAGTTAGCTGCTCCGCTTCACCCCCATTATGGGTGATAATATAACCTTTCGTTGGACACCTGAGTGCCAACAGGCATTTGAATCAATTAAAGAGGTGTTCTTATCACTTAAAATCCTTAAACATGCAGACCCCTCCAAACCATATATTGTTACATGCGATACATCATCTGTGGTCGTGGGAGCAGTTCTGCTTCAGGAGCATGATGGTTTAGAACATCTGGTTGCTTACTACTCCCATAAATTCTCCTCAACTGAAAAATCCTGGGCTATATATGATAAGGAGTTGGCAGCCATAAAATGGGCCTTGATTCATTGGTGGTATGTGTTACAGGGCGCCCAGCATGAGTTAATGATGCATACAGATCATCAAACTCTTCTAAATTTTTGCAATCCACAGAAATTGGCACATAAGCAAGCTCATACCTATCAGGATTTATGCAGCTTCAATTTTAAATACAAATTTGTGAAAGGTGCATTAAATGTGCTCCCCTGATTTGCTTAGCTGCAACCCAGATTATTGCCCCATGGACTCAGAGGAAGTAAATCTGGTTACCATAATTCCCACCATCCAAATTTTTTTGTACCACCCGTGGTCACATCAGTAGATTTAGCTTCTTTTTAGTACTAGATGGTCCCAATTAGATTTAGCTTCTGATGCTCCAAATATTACAGATTTATAAGCTCAAATAACTTGCCCTGAAGTATGAAGTTATTAGACCAATTGTTTCTTCAACCTCACAAACATTCCAACATATTCCTTGTGGAGGGTCTCATTTATTTTTGGTCACAGATTTAGGTTTCCCTCTCTTCAGAGATGAGGTGTTTCAGGAACATCACGACCTTCCCACAATCGGACATCCAGGTAATAAGAAATGCACTGATTTGATCAAGTGGACTTTTAATTAGGCGAGTTTATCAAAGGAAGTACCAGCCTGGATCGCCAATTGTGTCACTTGTGTATGAGCCAAGACAGATCTATCAGGAAGGAAGGGCTTTCTTCATCTTTTACAACAGGTGGAGGGTCCATAACATCAGTGTCCATGGGTTTTTATTGTGGAACTTCCCTGTTCAAATGGATTTACAGTGGTGATGGTGGTGGAGATTGTTTTACAAATTTTCCTCATTTATTCCATGCTCTTCTGGAATTACGTCAGAAGGGACCACTCATCTCTTAATACACCATGTTTTTTATGTTTGGTCTCCCGCAGGAGATCATCAGTGACCATGGGCCCCAGTTTACCGCGCGTTTCTGGAATGAGATTTATCCATATTAAAATCACCCCCTGAAATTTCCACAGCGTATCATCCCCAGTCCGATGGACAAACAGAGTGGGTTAACTTAATTTTGAAACAATATTTGAGTTGCTATGCTTTGGCTGCACAGGGTACCTGGGCCAATGACCTCCCTCTCTCTGTATTGCCTACAAAAATGGTACTCACGCTTCTATGGGGCTTTCTACCTATGAAATAACATCGAGGTATAATTCCTCGTTTTCAACCAGTCCCTGTTTGCGCCCAGAGGTCTCAGATGCTGCAGATCATGCTGAGCACATCTGGTCTACCCAGTCCTTAGTGTGGGAGCATCTCTCAAAAGCTATCAATGATTACAAGCAGTTTGCAGATCAAAAACAGCTTCTTGGCCACAACATAGTGGTGGGTTCATATGTTATGCTAGATATACGCCATCTGCAGATGCAGGTACCTTCCCGGAAGTTTGCAAGCAAGAGTATGGGTACCCCACTTGGTGGTGGAAGACTTGGCAATGGTGCTTTCCGATTAAAATTGCCAGCTCATTGGATTATAGCACCCCATCTTCCACATATCTCATTTGTCCCCATTCAAGGGGGCTGTTCTCACCAATCCTGAGCCAATAGTAATCAAGGATGTGAAAGAATCCAAGATGGAAAAATCTTAGCGTCCCACAAATCTCAGAGGTCAGTTTAGTATCTCGTCGCCTGGAAGGGTTATCCAGCCTATGAGAACAGCTGGGTCAAGGCCTGCGATTGCACAAATTGCATGGATTTGGTTATAGCGTTTCATATGTCCCATCCTAATGCTCCACATCCCTCCAAAAAGATTGCAACTTTGATGGCGATCAAGTTGCCCAAGGCGCACGAAAATGTAGCCCTTACACAGTTTCCCAGTGGTGGTGCCCCTCCTTTTACAAAAAGAAAGGGTAACGTAAGTCCAGGGGAAAGTCCCCTTTGTGTATATTGGGCGATTTTCCTATTTCTGAATAAGAAGGGTCCAAAGAGGGCAGCTGTACCTCTCGTCACCCAGGGTGACCTCGCCCATGTGGTAGACGAGTGCTGGGTATTGGCACTTCCTCTAAAGATTACCCCCTGTACCATGCTTAACTCTGCCAAACTTGTCTGCAAAATGAGGAAATCTATACTGAGATTACCAAATCGAAGTCAAAAGGTATGAAACCAACGGGAATAAAGCCCAACAATTAAAAACTAATATTTGTAAAGGGGCAATAAGAGAATTATTGGACAGAAGTGCAGATGACATCAACCCACAAATGATATGATTACTGCTGCCAAATACCATTTAAAATCATCAGGGATTGTCACCGATATTTCTAAACCCCCAGTTCAAAAATTGGAATTTGCACCTTACACAACTCATTTGGCTGAACAAACGCCCCAGCAACCAGGCACAGGTGGGTTGGCCATCCCAAACCCGTTTTCAACCAAATTGGGACCACCCCTATGTGGGGTGGCCCTGGGGAATTCCCGTTGCCTGTCAGTCCAGATGTTGTCATGCCAACTGGTGTAAACACAGTTGAGCATCAGTACAGGCATTTGCAGACAAACCATTAGTGACTTGGCTTGCTGCTAAATTCTTTGATGTCAGTTCCAATTAAAATTATCTGCCCCCTCCCCTGAAAATTTGCCAGGCTAGGTCAAATTTAAGGGACCCAATCCCTGCTTTGTCCCGCTACCAAAAGAACACTATTTATTCATTTGCATTGCACTGAGAAAATTGTTGGTCGATTTTCTTCATTTATCTTTCCAATAAAACCCTTTACCCAAATTCTAGTTTTTTATGTTGAAAACTAAACCACCCTTTCCGCCTATATCCCAACAACTTTCAGGATTCATGTCTATTTACCTGGTATTTTGCTAAGTGCCTACACACGATTATGGCTCATGGGTACTAAATGGCGGAAGTCCTTCCTAGTTCCATAACCATCATACCAGCAGCAGTGCCAATGGCATTTGGGTTTGCCGTTTGGGAGCTTCAGCACTTGAACCGGAAGGACTTTATAAAAATAACCTGCTGTTTTCCTGACATAAACAAATGGAAACAATTTGTGCCACTAACAAAGTCGTTGGTTATGGTGGCCTCAATAAAGCTAAAGAGTACATGTCAATAACATATTGGGAATTGGTAAACTATGATTTGGCAATTTCCTTTCCTTTGTGTGGAGTGTCAGCTCTATAAGCCACACAGAAATGTGTCTGGATATCAGTTAGTGTGATCAGGATTTTCATGACATACACTGCCCATTGATGTTATGGGACCTCTAAGTACAAGCACTAGAGGAATGAGATATATCATTTTCAGGATCAATCACATTACAATGTGGATTAAAACTAAAGCTATGGTTTAGGTTGATGTGATGAATACCGCGCGTTTTTACTGAATCAGGTGCTATATTGGCAAAGATGTCCTCAAGTGATCCTGAATTATTCTGTAACAAACTACACTTTCTTTGTCATACTCTTAATCAATGAATTGATGGGGATAAAAGCGTTTTATTAGTCCCATATTGGCCAAAAGACAAAAACTGGTTGAAAGAGTGGACGCTACTTTTCCTGTTATTCTGGAGAAGCTGGATTCAGGGAAACCGTCTGATTAGCTTAATATTTAAGTTCAGTGAAGTCGATAATAATTTCAGCCATCATTCATTAACTGGGAAAATCCTTTGAATAAATCTATTGAAAAAAGCCGCACAACCACCAATTTTATACTCAGCCTTGCGGTTACATTGTGGATGAGTCCTGGACTATTTTTAAATCGATTAGACAACATTATGATCAATTTACAACAACAAGCGGTTGATGAAACCCTTAGGAAGAGGATCCATCCTAAAAAGTATGATGATAAACAATGACTGCCCATAAAAGGATTAAAACTAGAGATAAAGATCCTACTGTGATACACATGTATTTAACCGCCAAAATAATCTGGATGACTTATGGACAGGCCCATTTGAAGTAATTTTGAAATTGGCAATAAATGCCTATCTGAAAAAAACTGCCTCAATGGTAGTATAGTTAACTGACTTCTTAGCAAATTCTTATAATTAATACTAAAATTATATACAGAATTTTATATAAGATAAAAGATAAATAATATATAAAAGTTAAAAATAAGAATTAAAATAATTTATGTTATTTTGAAGCGCTCTTAATCATCTGGTGGTGTTCCCTACTATTAGTTGGTAGGACCAGCTCAGGTTGCAACTGAGTCCACTCGGAAAATTCCTGTGGTGCTAGAGTATGGCAATAGGGTTAGGATGGATTAAAACTAGATCTGCCATGACTAGTCCCTAGGAATGAGTTAAAGAGATCTGATTTGATTGAAAATGAGGAGCCCAACCTGGGGGTGTACAGGTTTTCCAGGCATATTATCAACAATGATGCCCAAAGTAGTCTTGGTATGGCAAGAGACTGTAGGACTGCACTCTATGGAGGTGACAGCAAGAAGAGGACATCTGCTCAGATTTTATAGTTACATCTCAAGGAGAAGCAATGGCCTCTAAAACTGTCTCGCTGGGTAATCTGGACAAATGGGGGATGTTTTAAAATCTTGGTTGACCACATTATCCATCTCACTTTTCAGATTAATCATTTTATAGATTGTCAATAAAAAATATTGTTTGCCAAAGGTCGTCAATTAAATTAATGGTCACAATTAACCAAAGGATACATTCTGATGATTTGTTTCAATTAATGTTTCACCAGAAATCATCTCAATCAATGATAAATAGGTATTTTTATGAGCGCTTGATAGCTGATAGTTAGATTGCCATGGCGGACCATTCATACAGAGGCGCTAAACTAGTATGGTCATTTCTACAAAGCTACCAAAGTGCTTTAACGCTTATTCTGGTGGTAGCTAGTGGTCATAACCAGGCAACGTGGCCCCTCATAACATCTGTGTATGGTTTCTGACATGAAGGGATGGATTCCAATCCATAAAGGTTAATCTATTGAGATATAAATAAGGCAAAGGAACCCACCATTATTTTGAAGATAATCATAGGGGTCAAAAGTTTCAAAAGAACTATAAGTTAATTTTCAGTGTTTAAGCTGAAAAATTGTGAATTTTTTCCTATAAACCCCTCAAGTATTTTTTAATAAAATCAAAATAGAACTGTTAAGTATTATTATATTTGACTTCTAAAACAAAGAATTATAGGCAATAGAACTACTAGTTGGTTTTCTCAAGTTATAGTTTACCATAGTGGGGTGAAGTCACTTACATTGATGACTCAACCTATTAGTTATCGCCATACAACTAGTGTCCTCTTTATTTTACAACAAGTCCAAACATGTTCTTTAAACTATCCAAAAAGTTTACAATCAATTCTGGAATACCCAGCAAACAAGGAAAGACTTGTGAAAAGTAGCGAATGGACATATTCCTGACATTCCTGAGAGCATTTGGCAGTCACTTAATTGTCATATATGTTCATGAGTTTCACCCCACCTGTTTTACAATATAAAAGCCCAGCGCTCTACCTACAATAGAATTCTGGGTTTTGTACTCTCCTATATAAAACACTTTTATTCAAAAACTAATTCCTATCAATTTTGTATTTTATCAAGTTTAAGAGTCCATCTTCCCTGGCAAAAACACCATCACCAATGGAAGGTACCCACTCACTGCTCTTTATAATGGCAGTTTCCTTCTTAGTGGTTTCAGTATTGACCTTACTAAATGAAGGAAACCGAGGGACCCACCCTGGGGAACTAACCATAAAACCCCCCACCTAAGGATTTGTGACAACAATCCTCACCCTGAACAACTAAACTTAACTGACCAGAGTGACCTATTATGCTCAAGACGCAATTTAGGGGAACATTGCAATTGAAAGGGATATAAAGTTAAGACTACAGAAGATTAAAAAATGGAGTTATGGTGACTATTTCTTGCTATAATGTGCGCACTCAGATTAGCACCAACTTCAAACCCAACCCAGAATGAATAACACGAGCTCCTCATCTAAAAAATTGGTTCTTTTACAGCTCAGGAGACATGGGCGAAGTTGTTACCAGTTCTTAGGTTAATAACCGGAATTTGATAATTTTTGTTGATCATAACTTCTGCACTTCTCCCCCAATAGAACATATTTTCACATTCTCGGAATGGAAATATGTGCAGACTATATTTATTATTGTGAGTAATGGATATCCTCAATGGAAGCCAAGTTTTTCATTGACATGTCATATGTCTGACAAGTTAAGTCTTTCCACCTTGAAATCAAATTGATCTCTTTTTTTAATTTGCCAACTTGCTGAGATATGTTAGGGTACCCACTGCGACCATTAGGTTGAACATGATGCTGAACTCCTTCTGATAGAAAAGAGAAAATCTTTGCAAGCACTACCATTAGAGAAATTAGCAGACTTGGAGCACACCCTAGACAAGCAATGAGTGGCTACCCCATAAATTGAGTTTACCTTACCCACAGACTGATGGCATCTCAGACCCTTTGTTATTACCAGTCTGCTGAGGTAATTTTGGTTTGACAGAATCAGGGTGGGTTTCAAGCTCGCTGGTGCTAATTATCCCTAATTTCAATATTAATGCAGTAGAAATATTATAATCATCTTCTAAAATAATCTAGGGGGTTTTTACCACTGTTTTAAAATAGTAACACTTACACTTTATAATAAATGGTTGGATTTTAAGGGCTTATATTAATGGCGGCGAGGGGGTTAAGAAGCAAACTCTATTATGATTGTCAGAATTCAGGCTTTTGATGCTCGCTAGTACTGGTTGCACATGAATTTTGACAATGTTTTGCAGGAGAGGTATAACTCTCAACTGCGGGAATATAGGATTTTAGGGGGCGTTCTATATCACTTATAATAAAATATCAGAATATAATAAATATTAGATAAACTTGGGCTTATAAGATTTATTATTGATATCCGAGGGGTCATGAAGCAATACCTATTAATAAGTTGATGCTTAGTATTCAAAAATGTTGAGGCCCAAATTTTGTATTAGCTAATAATTTCCAAATTAGGGAATACTATGATTCGACCTATCAGAGCTCTCAAAACTCGCCTTGCTTAGATGGAACAGCTGATGAAGGGTTGGTAGCATGTAGGACTAATCCATTAGGTAAAGATTATATATATTTTACCCATTCAATGGGCTGGAAAATATTTTTACTTAGTGTGACCCCCTCAATGCCTATAAAAGGGGCCAGTCTCCACGTTGGAGTTTGAACTAATTTGGAGGTAGGACGTGGTGGACCTCTGAATAACTCCTCAAATTCTGCTGTATGGTCAGGCAATCCAACTACCCAAACTTGTGCAATTTTCCTGAGTTTTATTAATAAAAGTGTTACCCCTATTTGAGGGTTCCACTGAGAATTGACCAGGGTATTTTGGCTGATTTTATTGCTTACTTTATTTAAACATTCTTTTCACAATATTAGACTTGTAAATGTCGACATTACCCCCTTCAAGAGTGTTAGGGGGTGAATAAAGCCGCAAGAACAGGCCATGAACCCAGTTGACAGTGACTCCAGAAGCAAGTGATTTGATAGAGTACTCAATCTCTCACTTATATATGATTAAAAAAGGGCCCTTACCAGATATATACGAGCTTCTCAATTCTAGGAGTGATGCAGTTGTGGTAATACAACACCAAGCTGGATACTTGGAATGAAGAAAGAGGGCCTGGAGCTCATTAGCTGCTTGACAATTTTAGAAATAGTTTTTGCTAAGTTAGTCATGGCCTCTGCTTGCTGATAGATGATGTTCTGTACCAACTTTTTCATGGCTTGCTCTGGGTCAGTTCTTTCAGAGAAAATGACTTTTTCTAGTAGAGCTGGTTAACCCTGGTTTAATGTCCATACAACACATAGAAAGGAGACATCTTGAGGATATGATGGTAGCTAATCTGATAAGCCATGAGGGCACTGGGTAAGTAAACATACCAGTGGGAAGGATCTGAACTGGTCATTTTCTGGAGTATAGAAACCAGGGTTCCATTTAACCTTTTCTACAGCACCATTTGTGGATGGGTTATAGGGGGGCTGAGAAGAGTTGTTGTTTCTTCATGGAGGTGGCAAGGAGCTTTACCACTCTGGAAGTAAAGTTTTTCCCATTGTCACAAAGGAGGACCTGGGCGTAACCATTCTGCATAAGATATATTGATGAAATAAGGTATCCATGGATTTTGCAGTTTGAGCGGAGAGAACCACAGCTTCAACACATTTTGGTGAAATGATCAATTTCAACTAAAATAAACAATTGCCACAGTAGTCTGAGGTTGAGTATATATCATCATCCAAGCTTATAGTGTGAAAGAGTTGTTGGAGCGTCGTAGGTTGGTACTGATATTGGGTCTTGAAGCTGGATCCTTTTATACAGATCTGACAGTCATCCAGGACTTCAGCTATGGTCTTTATGATGCCCTCCCAGTAATGACTCTCTTTTAACCACTTGTAGGTTTTGCAAATGCCGCTATGCCCTGTAAGTCTTAGGGACCAGCCCTTGCAACTGGATAGGGTTCAGCACCCCTTCCAGATGAAAAGGGGCCCCTAAGGCTCCAGTGGACCCTCTGTCACAGCTGGGCGACCTAGCCCATGTGGTAGATGAGCGCTGGATGACAGCTTTCTCACCCAAAGATATCCCACTCCCACCTCTTCCCCCCTCTTCAATTCTGTTAAGTTTGATAGATGGGGTCTGCAGGGAGATGGCACACATCAGGTGGCATGGAGGGGTCCCGGGACCACCCACCCCCAGGCAAACCATGTTAAAAATTTGGGAAAAGAGCAATTCCCAACATTGGAGCCTAAACAGCAATTTCCAGACTGGGGGAGCTGGTCTGGACTAACATGCTTCAGAAGCCAGATCAGAATACACCCTTAAATTGCAAACCTGGTCCTGAACGACCCAGATTATCTGCCCCAATGCTCCAAAATGGATCCAGGGAGTTCGGATCACACAAGTAGCCCAATCAAGGGATCAGCTCAAATAACAAATGATCCGATCCATGGTCCCCTGTCTCCCAGGACAAATCTGAACCGCCAAAGCCATGTGAACAGGCCAACTCAAGTCACCAGGACCCAGATTGCTAGTATCAACCTGTCATGGCCCCAAGAATTTGGAAAAATTTGCAAAACAATTCTAAGCTTTTGCCAGATCTGAAGCAGCCTTCTACCCCCTCCAAGCTAACCAAATCCCTTTCCCATCCCTCAAATGACCAATCCCTCATACCTCTTCATGCTTATAGCCCAGGTTAAAAAGCAACTGCCCTCAGTAGGGGCAGTTGTCAGTCCATTTTTTGCCTTTCATCAAATAAAATCTGAAATATCCGCCTAGTTTTGCCACAGCCTCTGTCTGCTTTTAATTATCTATAAAAATTCACTGATTGATCTGATGAAGCGCGCCATCACCCAAATCCTCCTACTGACGTTTGCTGACTGGACTATCTGGTCGCTCAATTCTGCCAGCAGCAGCAGATCATTGACGCAATAATCCACCTCACCCCTGATGACAAACCCGCTGCTTCATTTGTTTTCACGCATCTGTGTAATGAAGCCCCTTCTGTCTGTTTGGTCGCCAAGTCCGCTGAAACTTCTCCTCAGTCAGAGCAGCCCCAAAGCATCCCTTCCCCGCCACGCATGGGTTCAGCTTCCATAGCCACCTCTACTGCTGCTGGCCCAGCCCACCAGTGGGACCTAGAGCGCCCCCTTCAGGGAAGCTTAGTCCCAGCCCTCTCATGGGGTTTACCATACTTCCACACACTTTTTTAATAACATGGCGGCCTCTGTGCCATCCCACTCTGGTGCAAAGCCCCCTATCTGAATTTGCTGGCCAGCAATCATGAACCCTGGAGGAGTCGTCATCCTCCCAGCCTCTCCTGCTCTGGGGGTTGCCCCCACAAGACTCGTGATTGCCCCCAATGCAACCATCTGGTTTGCCTTGGGGGCCTTCAGTACATTACTAAACATTTTTTCCTCATGTCTCCTGTATATCCCCAATTCTGTCAGTCTCCTGGACCGCTATTCCTCTGGCATTCTGGGGCCTCCACTAGGTGCTCGCGCACCCCAACTGGGAGCCCAGTATAGTTCTTCTTAGCTGATTTGTGATATAATGAACCAAACCTAATCTTGGCCTTCTCCGCCCTCCTCGCTGGGATGGGCGTTGCGCTGGCCTACGCCCTCACTCTGAGCTTGCTCTCCCTCTGTGACCTGGCCTTCTCCTGCTGGGATTTGGCCTCATTCATCCGGGCCTGCTGCCAGGCTTGGCTGAACTGGTCCCCACCCCACCAAGCACCAATGGAGAGTGCCACCCCATCAGAGAACGCAACAGGGTTAGGGGTTCCCCTGTCCCTTCTGATGAGGTGGCCAATCCGATCCTGGGCGTCCTGGCAGAGCTCCAGGTGCGCCTCACTGCTGATGGTGGAAAGTCCTTGCTTCCTCTGATGCACATTAGAGCGTGGCCCTCCTTGACACCCTGGATGGGGATGCCTGATGATGGGGTCAGTGGAGTGCTCCGCTCTGCTGCCAAGCCAGGCAACCCCACCCCCTTGTTGGCGTTGGTCAACTCAGCGGTCCAGGCCCCTGAGTCAAGACTGGAGCGCCTCCTCCGCTTGTTTACTTTGGGAAAGGCAGCCATTGACCTACCCTACCTGATCAAAGCCTTCACGGTCCTGGCTCCAACGGTCCCCATCCCTGTCAAAATTGCAGTCTCCACATTCCACATGGCCCTGGACCCCACTGCGGCAGCTCATACAGCTTGGTATCCTCTCCCTGGATCCTTAGAGGTCACGTTTTCTGTGGTCCATGCAACTGGGGCCAGGCTTTGGCACAACCCGCGTGTCCTGTCGCTGCCTCCAAGGCACCCCATACCACACACCCCCTGCCAGTGGTCGTGGCCAAGGGAAGCGTCCCCCTGGTCTAGCTGCCCTTTGATCCCCCTCGGTGGCCGCCTCAGTTACCTCCCCCAGGGGAACCCCTGCTTATGGTACTTCCAGCCCCAGCCCAGATCAGGAGGCTGGATTGTTGGGCTCCCAGTGTTCAGAGTCTGCTCAGTGTGATGAGATCGTCCCTCAGGGTGACCCCTCCTCCCTCCTGAAGAGAGTGGAGCAGGTGTGCATATTAACCCTCATCTACCCATGTGGGACAAGTAAGTGGTAGAGTCCCCAGATCAGCTGCACCCCACCCTGCGCCCCCAGGCCAGTATCTCCTGATGTTGGGTTATGGCCCCTCCTCTGGTGCCTTTTGCTGGCTCACGACAATAAAGAGGATCAAGCATACTTCTTGTTTCCCCTTTCCTTTCCCTCAGAGTCAAGGGAAATCACAGCGCAAGCCCTGCTTGAAACCGGAGTGGCGGGTAACTTTATCAACCTTAGCGTGGCACAGTCCTTGAACCTTATGATGGAGGAAGCTTCATTCATCCTGGGCGCCTCATCAGAGTCCATGATGTCCCACTGCATCTGACGTCCATTGCACTTCTCAGTTCATGACTTTGGATTCACTGACCACTTCTCAGCGGTACAGGACTTGCTCTACCCTGTATCTTGGGGTGGGCTGGTGGCGCCGCTAACATGTTCACATTAATCTTGCAACCAACTCCTTGTTAAAAACCTCAAGTTGAGTGGTGATATTCCCTTGCTAAAGACCCCTTCCCAGGGCACATCCCTTGGTTCCATCACCCCACTGGACCCCATCCTAGCTGACCTCACTTTGGACTTTCCCTCCTGCCTAGCCCCATAAAAGGCCATCTTCAACATATCACTGGCATCCAAGCTCCCTCACACTCCGAATATGACTTGACATTCCAGCTGACAGTCAACCTAGTCAAGATCAACTTCCCCCTTACCCCTATACAGAGGAAAAAGGATATGGCTCTCAGCAGTTGGCTGGACGACATGCTAGAGAAGGGATGGCTCATCAAGAAGTCTTCCCCGATCACCTCCCCCATAGTTTCCTCCAGGAAAGCAGATGGGTCCCTGCACCTCTGCGTCGACTATGGTCACCTCAACAACATTACCATCCCTGATCCATACCCCTTACCCTTAGAGCAGATCATCGCACAGGCCATTGCCAAGTCTCACATCTTCACGAAGTTGGACCTGGTAAATGCCTTCAATCAAGTGAGGGTGGCGAGGGGACAGGTGTGGCTCAAAGCTATCTGTACTCGCCGGGGGCTTTTCCAGTTCAGAGTGATGCCGTTTGGCTTGAAGGATGCGCCAGCCACCTTCCAGTGCCTCATTGACGATGTGTTGGAGGACTTGCATTTCTCATGTGCGGTGGCCTATATCAATGACATCCTAGTCCATTCCCCCACCCTCAAACAACATACCAGGGACCTCGAAGTGGTAGCGGCAGCCCTCCACAAGGCAGGGCTATTCGTTAAACCCTCCAAGTGCTAATTCTTCAGGGAGGAGGTTACCTTCCTAGGGAATCTTGTCCTGAAGGATGGGTATGCCGTACCCCCCGCAAGCTGGAGGCTGTTCAGTCTTGGCCTACCTCAACCACTCAAAAGAAGCTTCTCAGCTTTCTTGGCACCATCACCTTTTTGAAGAAATTCTCCCCCGCTCTTGCCCATCTGGCAGCACCCCTGAACCCCCTCAACAGGAAGAATGCCCCCTTTAAGTGGTCCCCGAGTGCCAGCAGGCCTTTGAGGATATCAAGGAGGTGTTTCTCACAGCCCCTGTCCTGCAGCATGCTGACACGTTCCGCCCCTTCATAGTAGCCTGCGATGCCTCGTCAGTGGCAGTGGGTGCTGTGCTGCTGCAGGAGCATGATGGAGTTGAGCACCCGGTGGCCTATTACTCCCAGAAGTTTACTGCAACAGAGCAAGTGTGGCTGATGTATGATAAGGAGCTAGCGGCGGTGGCGTGTCACTCACCCACTGGTGATATCTCCTGCAGGGAGCCCTGCAAGAAATTACCATTTGGATGGACCATAAGGCCCTGCTCTACTACTGCAAACCTCAGAAGCTAGAACACCGGCAAACTTGCAAATATCAAGACCTCTGTGAGTTCCATTTTAAGTATGAATTCATTAAAGGCCCCTGAACGTCTTGCCTAACATGCTCAGCTGTAACCCCTCCCTGTTCCCCAATGGGGAGGAGGACCCATTAGACCTTATGACGCTAGTGCCTCCCTCCCAGATCCTCTCATTGGCTCCCCCTGCTGTATCTTTCGCTGATGTAGACCCTGCCACTCCGCTCCTTTCACATGTCCTCACTTATCAAACCTGCCGCCCTGAAGGAATTGAGCTTCTGGCTGACTTAGAGTCCATGCGCCACAAGAGAACTCCATATATATTGCAGGATGGAACAATCTGGTTCCATGATTGGGTTTGGGTTTCTCCTTCCCTAGGCAGCCGTGTCATTGAGGAAAACCATGTCCCCCAGACCATCAGCCACCCCGGTATCAAAAAATGCGCAGATCTTTTAAAGAGAACCTATAATTGGCCTGGGTCCTCAAAGGATATTCTCAATTGGATCTCTCGTTGTGTCACCTGTGCCTGGGAAAAATCGGATCATTATGGGAAGAAAGGATTGTTACACCCCTTGCAGCAGGCTGAGGGGCCATGGACCTCAGTCTTAGTGGATTTCATTGTGGAGCTCCCACCCTCCTGTGGCTCAGATGTATAATGGTAGTAATGGACCGATTTACCAAGTTTTCCCTCTTCATCCCCTGCCTCTCTTCTACTACTGCGGTGGAGACCACAAATTTATCTGTCAACCATGTCTTTACCATGTTTGGTCTCCTCAAGGAGATAGTGAATGACAGGGGACCCCAGTTCACGGCCTGGTTCTGGGAAGAGTTGCTAACTCTCCTTCACATTAAGCCAGTAAATCCACTGCCTACAACCCCCAGTCCGATGGGCAGATTGAGCGGGTGAATCAGGTACTAAAGCAGTACTTGCGCTTCTATACGACAGCCTTGCAAGACACCTGGGCAAAGGATCTACCCTAGCGCAGTTCACGTACAAAAACTCCCTCGATTACTCAACCAGCTTCTCTCCCTTTGAGGCCACTCTGGGGTATAAACCCTCTTTCCAGATTGGCCCCCAACTCTTATTATCAGTTCTGGCTGCCAAGGACCGTGTAAGCTCTCTCTGTGAGATGCATAACCCGGTTTGTGAACACTTGACAAAGTCCATCGAGGACTACAAGAAATTTGCTGATCAGAAACGTCTTCCAGGGCATGAAATCATGGTTGGTTCCCTCGTCATGTTAGATACCCGCAATCTTTGAAAGCCCCCACCCACAAGCTTGCAGCCAAATGCACAGGGCCCTTTGAGGTTGAGAAGGACTTAGGAAACAAAGCCTACTGTCTGAGACTGCATGCGCACTGGAAGCAGCACAATGTCTTCCACACCTCCCTTTTAATCCCCTTTAAGGGGTAAGGCCAACATCCCCTGAGCCAATCATCATTGGGGAATCCCAGGAAACGGAGGTGGAGGCCATTGTAGCTTCCTGAAGGTCCCGCAGATCCATTCAGTACTTGGTCGCCTGGAAAGGTTACCCTTCATATGAGAACAGCTGGGTGAACAGGCGCGATTGTACAAAGTGCAAGGGCCAAATAGAGGAATTCCACGCTTCCCACCTGACAGCCCCCCGCCCCCCTCAGAAGATTGCAGACATTCTGGCCATAAAGTTACTGGAGCGCCACAAGAACTATGCTTTGGTCCATGCCCCCGGGGGTGGGATCCTCCCTATCAAAAAAGGAAAGGGTAGTATAAGTCTTGGGGACCAGCCCTTACAACTGGATAGGGTTCAGAACCCCTTCCAGATGAAAAGGGGCCCTAAGGCTCCAGTGGACCCTATGTCACATCTGGGCGACCTGGCCCATGTGGTGGATGAGCGCTGGGTGACAGCTTTCCCACCCAAAGATATCCCACTCCCACCTCATCCCCCCTCTTCAATCCTGGTAGTTTGATAGAAGGGGTCTGCAGGGAGATGGTACACATCAGGGGGCATGGAGAGGCCCTGGGACCACCCACCCCCAGGCAAACCATGTTTAAAATTTGGGAAAAGAGCAATTACCAACATTGGAGCCTAAACAGAAATTTCCAGACTGGGGGAGCTGGTCTGGACTGACCTGCTTCAGAAGCCAGATCAGAATACACCTCGAATTTCAAACCTGGTCCTGAACGACCTAGATTATCTGCCCCAATGCTCCAAAATGGATCCAGGGAGTTCGGATCACACAAGTAGCCCAATCAAGGGACCAGCTCAAATCACAAATGATCCGATCCATGGTCCCCTGCCTCCCAGGACAAGTCTGAACCGCCAAAGCCATGTGAACAGGCCAACTCAAGTCACCAGGACCCAGATTGCTAGTATCAACCTGGCTTGGCCCCAAGAATTTGGAAAAATTTGTAAAAATTTCCTAAGCTTTTGCTAGAATTTGGAGCTGCCTTCTACCCCCTCTGAGCTAGACAACCAAATCCCTTCCTCATCCCCCAAATGACCAATCACTCAATACATTCCAAGATTATAGCCCAGTTTAAAAGGCAACTGCCCTCGCTGAGGGCAGGTGTCAGTTCATTCTGTTGCCTTTTGTCAAATAAAATCTGGAATATCCACCTAGTTTTCTGCGGCCTCTGTCTGCCTTTAAAGATTTATAAAAATTCCACAGATTGATCTGATGAAGCGCGCCATCGCCCAAATCCTCCTACTGATGTTTGCTGACTGGATTATCCATTCACTCGATTCTGCCAGCAGCAGCAGATCATTAACGCAACAATCCACCTCACCCCTGATGACGAACCCACTGCTTCATTCATTTTCATGCATCCGTTAAAGGAGACTCTTCCATCTGTTTGGTCGCCAAGTCCACTGAAACTGCTCCCCAGTCAGAGCATCCCCAAGGCATCCCTGCCCTGCCGCATGTGGGTCCAGCTTCCATAGCTGCCTCTGCTGCCGCTGGCCCATCCCAACAGCGGGACCTAGAGCACCCCCTCCAGGGGAAGCTCAGTCCCAGCCTCTCTCATGGGGTTTACCATACCTCCGCACATATTTCCAATAATGTGGCGGCCTCTGTGTCAACCCTCACTGGCGCGCAAGCCCCCTATCTTAATATGAAGGCTAGCAACCGTGAACCCTGGAGGTGTCGTCATCCTCCATGACTCTCCCACCCTTGGAGGTTGCCCCCGCAAGACTTGCAGTTGCCCCCAATGCAACCATCTGGTTTGCCTTGGGGGCCTTTGATATGTTACTGAACTTTTGCTTTCCTTATGTCTCCAGTAGATCCCCACTTCTATCAGTCGCCTGGACCGCTATGCCTCTGGCATTCTGGGACCTCCACTGAGTGCTCGCGCACCCCAACTGGGAGCCCAGTCTAGTTCTTCTTAGCTGAATCCATGACATGCCCCATGATAGTGTGAGACTCCAAGGTGACATGTACTCGCTCTGACAGCTGGATATAGGGCAACAAATTTACTCCTACTTTTTTATATAACTTCCCGCTCTCCACCTGTGTGTTGCGAGAGTGCCATGCTAGCATCTTCTGTACTGGTTCATATTCATCATCCCACGCTTCAGGAGTCATTAACAGGTCATGCAACCTCTTGGCTTCGCTATTATCAAGGTGAAGGACAGGCAGCCACATCAACCCATCAACGTTCATATGGCGCATCCCAGATCGATGCTTAATGGTCATATCCTAGTGCTGAAGATTAAGAGCTTAGCAAGCCAAACGTCCAGCGGGATCTTTAATGTTTTGTAACCACTTTAAAGAGGCGTGGTCAGTAGTCACAATAAATGAAGTCCCATATAAAAAAGGGCGGTAGTATTTAGCAGCGATTAAGACAGCAAGACACTCTTTTTCAGTAACGCTATAATTGCGTTCAGCCTTGGATAACGTCTTTCTGAAATAGGACACTATGTAATCGACAAATGCTCATCCAATTGAGCCAAGATAGCTCCAACAGCATAGTCAGAGGCATCAGTGAACAACACAAGGGCTTGCCATAGCCAGGGTGGCGGAGGATGGGCCTATGTTGTAGCAACTTCTTCAGAGTCTTAAAAGCGGCTTTTTATTCAGCACCCCCAATGGAACAGAGTGTTCTAGCCAAGGGATGTATAAGGGGCTCACTGAGCCGAGCGAACTTGGGGATAAACTTATAATAGTACCCAATAAGCCCAAAGATAACTGTATGTTGTGAAGGGTTTTGGGAGCCGTAATTTTAGATATCGCTTCCACCTTGTATTAAAGAGGTTGTAACCCATTTTTTTTAGAGATAGCGTGCCCTAGGAAATCCAACTTCTTCTGGAAGAAGGTACATTTGGAGGGCTTCAGTTTAATTTTGGATGTCTGCAACCATTGAAACACTTCCTTTAGGTGAGTGAGATGTACGTTGAAGGGTTTAAAGAACACTGTAATTTCATAGAGATAAAAAATCACTCAGCTCAGCTTAAGATCCTGGGTATATGACCATCGCACGCAGAAAAGTGGCAGGCGCATTGCATAACCCCTGGGGTAACCAAGTGGATTAAAAAGATCCTGCTACGGATAAGGGCGCACTTCTCCTGTTCCTGTGGAGAACGGTTCATCTTCCAGTACCCACTAGCCAAGTCTATGTCAGAGAAGAACTTGGACCCAGAGAGTTGGGACAGAGCATCATCAATATGGGGGATAGGGTATCTGTCCTTCTTGGTGAGGTTGTTCAACTTATGGTAGTCAATAACAACCCAATGACCTCCATTTTTCTTCTTTATAAATAGAAGAGGGGATGACCAAGGGCTTTGTGACGGAACCAGCAACATAGCGTCCAGCAGCTGTTTCAACTCTGTCCGCATATGTAACTCCTAAACTTTTTATTTATGGCAGGGTTTGGAGCGGAGGGACGAGCATCCCCAACGTCAAATGTATGATTCTAACCCTTCATAAGTCCATAGTCACTATCATATTTGGAGAAGATATTTCTAGTATGAATCCAATAAAATATGCACTTTATTAATCTCTGCAGGAGTCAGATTATCAGAGATGTGAACAGTGGGCATAGTGCATAACGATTGATCAGCAGGTAGGCCCATATCCGCATAGACCCAATACAGTGAACTTGTTTAATGTCCAAAATAGGGACCAGCAGGCCTCTTCCAATCTCCTAATGCTTCATGACGACCATGTCCTTCTTGGTGAGTTTCCCCAACAGAAGATTGATTGGTCACTAATAAGCTGAGTCTAGCACACCTGGTAAGACTTTAGGCTCAAGAGGGCTAACTCCATCAACACTGACTAGGTGTAAAGGACAGTTGTGGGGGATTTATAGGGTAATCATAGTGTCAATTACCCTTTGTTCACCCGCCTTGATTACTACCTCTTCATATGCATAGAAAGGGATGTCATCTGGGGCGTCCACTGATTTAGCAAGCTTTTTATAATCAACCCCACCGTTGTGTAATATGATGGCAAGGCGTAGGAAGGATACTAACTGTGCAAGCGTATTCTTTATTAGTAAGCTCTTCATTGGTCAAAATCAGTGGAACTTTGTAGTTAAGCAGTGAGAGATACCCCTGCTTCAAGTTAATAACCCCTTCAAATTTTAGCATGAATTAGGTACCAATGATCAGATTATAAGTACTATTGGTGTAAAAAATTATGGGTTTTGATTACTTTCATCTGATAACCCCTATAAACTGATTACTTGCACAGGTTCAGGTTTTGTGCAATTCATACACGTTGTATAATAGTTGATATGATCAGTTGATAATAGTATGCCGACTATTATCCATAGCTGAATGGCAGTATAAGATCTTGGCCCAACGCTCGGCCAGTATTTCCTCTCAAAATACATATGATGTCTTGAAATAGGGATTCATTCCCTCATACCATCTAACCTGATCTTCTCTTAGATTCTCATTTACGGTTTCTCAGTTTCAACAAGCAGTTGGCAGCAATCCCTAATTTGATTCCGCTTCGTTTCTGGATCCCTACTCAGATACTTACTCTTTTCCTTAAAGAGTCTATAATTATTGCACAAAGCAATAGTATCCCTGAGAAAGAATAGAACAAATGGATGCTGATAAAGTTTACTAAGCTAGTATATCTACTGTATACTCTGTACTCCTTTCTACTTTACTACTGTTTTTTTATTATTAGTGAATTTTAATAATTTTTAGTAGGGGATTTGGCGTCCAACCCTCAGTTGACACCTCTTCAATGAAACGGCAGCCGTTGCCATTGAATCACCCATCCTTGTCTCAGCAGCGATGGTCTTCCCCATCCTGTCTAGGATTCCATCATTGGCTATCATTGAGACCTAAAACAGAAAGTGTCAAAAAACGTGTCCCTAACGTTTTCCTCTTGATCTAAGAAAACCAACCATATTTGGCAAGTGACATGCTTAGGTAATGGGACTTGTTACCCATTAAGGCAGGTCACAAACCAACTGATCTATTTACTAGTTGCAGGCAGCATCACTCACCTCAAAACTTTTTATATTTATTTAGGGAAGGTCGACCAGGGGACAAGCACTTCCGATATAGTGGGGAAACTAATGAAATTTGAAAATTAAAGACACCCCAGAGGGTTCAAGGCCCCTCTTGTTGTGTCCAGGATCACCAAGTTTAGGACGGTAGGGAAGGGGGGCAATGATGGCTTATTCTTGGATGCAGCATCTGTGAAGGAAAGGATCAACCTTTAGGAACCATATGGGGAACCATGTGTTAATTGTCCTTCTGTTATGGGGGTCATGTGTCCAAACAGCCATGCTTGGAAATGTTTTAATATATGGCTGTGGAAGCGATGGATGGCTTCTTGGATTAGTGACTCTGTTCCTGTGAACAATTCCAATTCTATCGTATGGATCGTCCATAGTGCTATTGCTACTATTAACACCCTGAGGGATGGGTCGGATAGAAGAGTCCATGTTTATAGCGAACATGTTCCTTGCTAGGCTGAATGGTTATCCATTTTCTTGGCGGAATAGGCGCATGGCCTCTTTCCATACAGCCACTGATGTTGGTCAATGTTCTAAACGGTGGGCTAAGCTTCCATACTGTCCAAATATTGTACATGAGGTGTGAGTGGCATTTAACCGTTCTGCTGTGTGGTATACTCTCCTCATGCACCTCCATACATGTGCTCTTATCCTGGGTTGGAGTAGAGGGCTATGTGTGTATCTCCATACTCTTCTTTGAGTCTCCAGGCTGTAGGGTATGCCCATATGGTCCAGGTCATCTATCCTGGCTATGGTACTCGGTTTTTTGTATATTATATTGTCTGTGACTATTTGGTCATTTATTTCCTGTCTGTGAGTTCGCCTTGGGCGTCCTCGGTGACTTGTTTGGCCACCAATATGATCTGCCATGTCGCTCTTATCATGGATAGGAGTATTTGTTTGAAATGTGCAGGAGTGCCGTGTGGTCCTGCAGCTGTAGGATGGGATGCCAGATACTTTATTAATGTGTTTGGGTGATCTGGGTTTCTTAATTGGAGTGCATGTGTGAAGTTATATCTCGCTGTTCTGGCCCAATGTGTATCTGGAAGATCTGGTCTAGTAGCCTGAGCTATCCGGGATCCTAGTATATGGGTCGCTTGCTCTACATAGATAGTAAGCCCCATAACTCCATTCCTTCTAGAGCCAAATAGGGTCTCGAGGCGTACATGGGGGTTGTGGTTGGACCAGAGCCATCCTTGTAATAGGGCGTAAATTGTGTTAAAGAAGGACGGTGAGAAAGTGATTGCATGGGCCATGAGCCATATGATTAATAGAATCATAGAGTTGGCTACCATGACCCTTCCTGTTAAACCTGTTTAGTATCCATGTAAGGAGGCAATGCAAATTTTTTATTTTGTCTAGAAGTTGATTTTCCATCATGGAGTTGGCGTAACATCCTGCATCTAACCATACCCCAGTGACGAACAGGTCCAGATGTTGGCTTGATGGTGAAGGGAAGTTTCAGTGGGGCCATTTCTAGTTTTCGCCTCCTATGTCTGGTGAGGAGTCTTGATGTATTGGTTTGTTGGCCCTGGGTAGATGGCGTCCAATGGGTCTGATATTTTCCCAAGAGTATGATTTCAGTTTTCTCAGTGTTAAGTGATGCGTTGCTTATGGCTGAGTAATCTTGTATTATCTTCTCAATTCTGCAAGCATCCTGATTGTGGATATTCCCACCACAAAATCATCACCGAAGGCCATCATTTTGAATTATGGTTTGACCTTGGAATCGATTCCCTTGAGAAGTGTATTTGCATTCCAGATTAGAGGGTCCAAGCTAAAATTGTAAAGTAGAGGGCTTAAGGGGTCTCCTTATTTGAGTCCTCTCTTTGGGAAGACTGGGTTGGTTAAAAACCTGCTCCCCAAACAGCCATGGTAGCAGACTCTGTGAACAACATCACCCAGTTTATGAATCTATTTGGGAGTTTGATTTTTGAATACAGGCCCTAAGATAGGTCCAGTTCACCCTGTTGTATGCCTTTTGTTGGTCTAAAAAGACAAGTGCTCCAGAGGTTTTGGACTGGCATACATTTGCAACTGTATGGATGTTTTCCCATATTGATCCTCTTGGAACAAATCCATATTGTTATGGGGATATCGCGTCAGTTGCAATTTCTCCTAGTCGTTTGGCCATGATTTTTGTGAATTTTTTGGTATCTGTGTTGGATAGGGAGATTGGGCGCCAATTGGAAATGTCTAGTCTGTCTCCTTTTTTGAATAAAGTGACAAAGTAGGCTTCTTTGCCTCCAGGTAGGATGCAAGTTTCCATAGTACACTTTATTCATTGAAGCTAGAAGAATGTTAGAAATGTTAGTAAAATATTTTATGTAAAATTCATAGGGAATCCCAACAGGTCCGGGGCATTTACCTCTTGGTGCGCAGTGTACTACTTCTTACAATTCCTTGCACGATATAAAGTTTTGATTTATTGTGGGGAAGGCTGACCATGGGACGGACACTTCCGAATATGACTCAGAAGAGACAAAACTTAGTACCAGGGGAGGCACCCCAGAGAAGCGATGCTATTCTTGTTGCCAGCGGGAACGCCACTTATGGGGAGGGGGAGGGAACGTGTGAAGGGGCCGTAGCCACTATTGAGCACGTGTGGAGGAAGGGGTCTGATTTGATGAACCAGACTGGGAACCAGGAGGAGACCAGCTGTCGGTGACGCGGTGGGAGATATCCAAACGTCCACGCTTGAAAGTGGCCCACCAAATGAGACCAGAATCTGTGGACAGCTTCTGGGAGGGTGGGGATGGAGCCAGCGATGGCATCCAAGACAATCGTGTGGATAGTCCACATGGCGATTGCAACCACCAGAGCATGGAGGGAGGGTGGAAGGGGGAGGCCATTGATGAAGCAAACATATCTCCTGACAGACTGAAGGGATGCGTTTGATCCTGGCCTAGCAGACGTTGGACTTCGCGCCATATCACTTTAGAGGTGGGGCACTTCTCCAGGCGGTGGAACAGCGTTCCATACTGGCCACACATGACACAGGATGAGTGTAAAGCGTTAGAGCGCTCAGCTGTATGATACACCCGCCTCAGGCAGCGCCACACATGGGAGCGGACTTGAGGCTGCAACAGAAGATGGTGTGCGTTTTTCCAGATAGTCTTTTGGGTCTCAGTGGAATAAGGGATGTCCATCATGTCCAGGTAGTCCACCCTGGATAGGACTTGGGGTCGAATGGGGATCACGCCATCATGGATGGGTAGCCCCTGTACCTCTTGTGTGAACTGAGGAGAGGGGCGGCCTCTTCAGGTTGTATGTCCACTAATACGAATTATCCACTCTGCGCTTCGCATGGAGCGTAGGATTCGTTTGTAGTGGGTTTTCGTCCCATGAGGACCTGTGGCCGATGTGTGTGATGCGAGGTATTTCATCAGGGAGTGGGGGTTTGATGGATTGTTGAGGCCCAAGGCTCAGGAGAAGTTGGAGCTGGCCGCGTGGGACCAGTGTTGGGATGGGAGTGTAGGAGCGGTGATGGCCACGATCCAGGTGCCCAGGATCTTGGCAGCATGGGCTTTGAAGTCAAGCAGGCCCATGCCACCTTGATGATGAGGGCCAAACATGACCTCTAGCCGTACTGGTGGAGGGCGTCCTGACCAAAGCCATCCTTGCAGCAAAGCATACAGGGATTTGAAGAAGCTTGAGGAGAAGGGGATGGCGTGGGCTCCGAACCAGACTTTGGATAGGAGCATAGAGTTGGCAAGAACAACCCTGCCAGTGAAGTAGTAGGGTGGGCTCTGAGAGAGGCGATTCGCTTCGTCACGTTGTCCAGTAGATGGCACTCCATTACTGCTGGCGCGTATCCGCCTGCCTCCATCCACACGCCCAGATGGCGTACTGGTCCTATGGTAGGACGTGGAACAAAGGGGAGCACCAGTAAAGCGGTGTGTGTGTGAGTTAGTAAGGCGTGGACGTGGGCGAGCAGATGGGCCGGGTTGGGAACTACTTGCTGGGGCCCAGCAGTTCTGAAACCGACCAAGGAGGATGATTTCAGTTTTAAAGGCATTCAGTGTCATGTTGCTTACCCGGGAATATTCCTGGATGAGGGCTTCAAGCGCACGTGCATCTTTGTTATTAGACACCCCCACCACGCAATCATCTGCAAATGCCATCATCTTGACTGAGGTTTGGCCTGGCACATGGACCCCAGTGAGGTGGGCATTCACATTTCGCAGTAGTGGGTCAAGGCTAAAGTTGTATAAGAGTGGGCTGAGGGGGTCCCCTTGTCGCAGGCCCCTTTGAGGGTGGACTACTTTCGTTAGGAAGCCTGGGCCACGCACTGCCATTGTCGCAGATTCTGTGAGCAGCATCACCCAGTTTATGAAGTGGGGGGTAGGCGGAATTGATGGAGGCAGGCCCTTAGGTATTCCCAGTTTACTCTATCATAGGCCTTCTGTTGGTCCAAGAATACAAGTGCCCCTGAGGCTGTGGACTGACACACATTAGCCACAGAGTGCACGTTATCCCAAATCGACCTTCTGGGGATGAAACCGAATTGTTCTGGGAGATGGTGGCAGATGCTACAGTCCCTAAATGGTTAGCCATGATTTTGGTTAAAATTTTGGTGTCTGTGTTTGTTAGAGAAATGGGGCGCCAGTTGGCTAAGTCAAGCCTATCCCCTTTTTTGAAGAGTGTGACAGTAAAGGCCTCATATCTTCCTGGTAGGAGGCACATTTCCAACAGGCTTTGGTTGAGTGAGGCTAGCAGCAATGGGGATATATATTTAAAATATTTTTTGTAGAACTCATATGGAATGCCATCTGGGCCTGGGCATTTTTGGTTTGGCGCACCGCGAATGGCTGTCCATAATTTGTTCAGAGTAATTAAATTCATTATTTCCGGGTATTGGAAAATGGTGCGGATATGAGCTCAGTCAAGAAATTCTGCTATTTTGGCCAGCTGAATTGGTTTGGCTCAGTATAACTCGGAGTAATATCTTTTTGTTTTGATTGCCACTTCGGCCAGTATGTCCGCAATGGAATTATCTGATCTCTGCACCTGTGTGCAGGCCACACTCTGGCATGGTGCGAAAATTTTTTTAATGAAATATGCGGTGCACTTGTCACCTTTAGTGATGCGTGTGGCCCTGTATTGGACACAAACCCAATGTTTGTGTTGCCTTTCTAGTGCGTTGATGTGGGTGGCTGCCTCCACCCACTTCTGGCCCCATGCAGGGCTATATCCTGTGGCTGGAATGTTGGACTCCAAGCGGGCCAATTCCGCCGCATGCACAAGATAACCGCTGATGTGGCTCATGAGCGTCTGGAGGTGAGATGGCGATAGTGGCGGATGGTGTCTTCTTTGAAAGTTGCCCATGTGGAAATGGGGTCCATGCAAAACGGTGCAACAAATGATTTTGCCAAAGTTGCCTCTTCCACCCATGTGGAAAATCCTGGCGATGCGAGCTCGGGGGGGCAGATTTTGCACCAATGTGGGGCCTTTAAAACTGTGATGGGTAAGTGGTAAGTTATTGAGACCAGTCAGTGGTCAGAGAATTCCATTTTTGTTGTTTTGAAGTGGGAGATATGGGGTTGAAATTTCGCCAGCATTAGAATAAGGTTGATGCAGGTCATAGACCTTAATTGGTCGTTGTGGACATGGGGACATGTCATGTTTTCGAGCAGTGGGGCATGTCACAGCAGCGCATCCATTAACCCAAGGGTGGCTTTTAGAATGCGTAGTTCTACGTGACCCTGTGGGGCGTGGGGTGAGGGCGGCCACCGGTCGTTGGTGAGGTTAGCCAACAGTTCATGTCACTAACTAGTAAAGAATTGGGGGTAGCAGGAGGGATTTGACCGATGAGAAAAATTCCTGACGCTCATGTGCACCGTTTGGGGTGTAAATGTTGATGATTGTGTGCGCAACGTTGGCCCACGAGAAGGTGACAACGAGCACTCAGCCATTTAGGAATGTTTCTGAGGATGCGAATTTGAAAAAATTGTTTTTCTGAAATAGCACCCCACAGTGCTTTGACCAAAAGGATAGGGATGGTAGGAGCATTGTTTTCCAAGCTTCCTCAGAACCTCATGGACAGTGGGTCTCCTGGATGGCCAGAATATCTACAGGTAAATTGTTTTGTAAAAACTCAGTTTCCTAGCCCAGGACATGGAGACCTTGAGTCCGGCGATATTCAGCATCCCTAGAGTGAAGGTTTCCCCCATCGCACCTTAGGTGCGAGGGGTGGGCCCCTGGGCCCACCAGCCTCTTCCAGGTCCCCACGGGCTTTCACAGCAGTGCGGGTGTTAGCAGCAACGCTATCAGGGTTTTTATTAATTTTTGCGGAAAGAGTCACATTGGCTTTGGCTTTCACTTTTTATTTTCCTGACGTTGGACAAATTTTTTGCGGTGCGGATAAGTTTGGTGCACCATCGAGTGGGGCAAAAAAAAATTTTTGGTTGGGATAGGTCCCAAGTCAGTTTTGACTGGAGCTTGGGTGCAGCGATTGGGTGAGATTGAATCTACCATCAGATCCTCAGATTGAGTGGCCCACTTGGCATGGGCCTCCCAATCTGATTGAGTGATGGATTCCCAAGTTGCTTCCAGCGCAAAGGTCTCCATGTCCTCCTGGTGTTGTGAGTGTGGTATGGTGGTGGTGGCCTTGGCCGCGGCCCTATGGGCCTGCTTGGCCTTCTTCCACTCCTGCGGGGAGATGGGCTTTACCAATAGGTAGCAGCCTTGTGCTCCCCATGGGAAAGCCTCCTTGGTGCTTGCGGTTGGTTTGTAGTGTGCCTCTCCGCTGGTCATGGCCGCCAAGGGGTGCTCTTGGAATGTGACGCCCTCCTTGATGGGGCATGCATGCGCCTTATGGCCAAACGCGTCACAGTGGGTGCAAATGGGGGCGCGCTGTCCACGGTTACCCAGAATGGGTGGGTGGTATGCCCTGCGATGTCAATAAAGGTGGAGTGCGGGATCTGGGTTAGGTCCTTCGTGATCTCCTCAGTTGGGGTCAGAACTGCGATGGCTTTGCCAGTGCACAGGTGTGGCATCAGCATAAAACGTTGCATTTTTAAAGATTGTATTTTGCTGTATATGGTGAGACCATCTTTCAGGTGTTGCTCAAAATGTCACGTTTTACCATAGTAGGCAAAAAGTCAAACGTGAGGAAAATTTGGTTTGATTTTGTCTATCTGGTGCATTTGGTTTTGATGACCCATTGCCCTTCGGGGAGGTCAACCACTATGTGCACCACTGCAGCCTCGTCTGCTGCTATTTTGCTTTTGAAACCTAGGTCCAGCCAACTGCGTGACATGGAGTGAGGTGCAACGTACACCGCGGTTGGGAAAATTTTGTGTACATCTTCACAAAATTTTTCCCATAAGGCCATTTTTTGGATGTCCAGATACACACAGACTCCGAATTCCACCAACAAAAGTGGCTAGGAGTGTAGCGTGTTGATGTACTGGTTGCATCGTGCTTGCCACGTGAGTATCTCTGGGGAATTTGTGACCACCAGTTTTTTGAGATTTTTTTCTATTCCACCGGATTCTCTGGGGCGTTTTTGAACGTTAGAGGCCGCGGGCCTTCCGCCTGCTCCTCTTGCCTTGCTTGCCAAACTGCTCCCAGACATGGGCGCAGACTAATCTCCTCTATGAGATTATCACACTAGATTTAGTCTTGAATTGAATAGGTTGCAAAAGTGTTTGCAACGAGAAAGAAAAGTCCTTGCATGATATAAAGTTGATTAAATTGCTATTTTGGGCTGTGGTGTCAATATGTGCGCTTGTAAGAATTTTCAATTTTTTTCAGTTCAACCAGTTCAGATTTATACAATTTCATATAAAACCAGTGCACTTGGTCACAACTTCTTTGGGTGTTTCTGATATGGATTTGTCCAGTCGATGGATCCGTGTGCAAGCTATTGTATTTTTCTGGGCATGGAATTAGTGGAAAAAATGCTTGATCAAGTTTCTCCATCTCTTATGTTTTTGCTTTATAGTGAACTCCAACTCAGTGTTGGTGTTTTTAGATCAGGATGTTTAGCTGGGTAAAACCTCCGCCCATTTGCGACCCCATCCAGGGCTGTACCCTGTGCATGGGACGTTGTTTTCTAGGTGGTTAATTTCTGCCAAGGTGTGCTTGGTAATGGCTGAAGCTGCCCTGTGTCTTCTAGACGATTTATGTTTGATTTGTTGGGTTGTTGATTTTTTGAAGTTTTCTCAGGTGGTTAGTGGGTCCAAGAAGAAAGGTGTTTAAAATTCTAGGTTTGAGGATATTTCCTCCATCCAGGATTGAAATTCCAATTCAGATAAACTTTCTGGGCGTATTCTGCACCATCTGTGGCTTGGGTACTTAGTTCCGCCAGTTAGTAAACCAAAATTAGCTGATGATCAGAAAATTCGATTTATGTAGTTTTTACATTTTTGAATTTGGTGATGGAAAATTATTGGTGCGAGTATTAGGTCTATCCATGACATAAAGACAAGTGTACCGTTGTGTACATGTGGGTGTTTCATGTTTTGTAGAAGGGGTAGCCTTTTTGTCAGCATATCATATAGTTCCATGGTAGCCTTTAGTATGAATAGTTCCACTTGCCCTTGTTATCTATGTTGTGTATGGCCATCAGTCCATATCTGGATTAATCCAGCAGTTCATGTCTCCCACGATGAAAGTACTTGCTGGTAGATCTAGTTGTGTTAGGACTGTTAGAAATTCTCTTCAGTCAGGTGCACCATTTGGGGCATACACACTGGCTATTGTGTGCACTTTGGTGTGCCATGAGAAGGTTACGGCGAGTATGCAGCCATCCAGGAACAAATTTTTATTAATAAATTTAAAGTTTTGGTTTGTGTGTAATATCACCCCACAGTGTTGCAACCAAAACGATATTGTTGGGAGGAGCATTTTTTTCCCATGCCTCCTCCTCTCCCTGTAGAAAGTGGGTTTCCTGCACTGCCAGGATATCCACAGGTGGGTTTTGTAGGAGACTCAACTTCTTGGCCTGGGATGTTAAGGCCTTGAGTCCCGCTATGTTCAGCATCCCTATCTCTACTGAGACGCCCAATGCGCATCAGGAGCAGTTAGCAGGGCCCCTAGACCTACTCCTTCACTCAAATTACTCTCCAATGCACCTCTGCTGTGGAGGGCATAGCCATGAGTAGAAGTTGGGGTGTATTCTGCCCCTTTTGTTGCTGCTGTTTTTGCTCCTCTCTTGGCTTTGCTTGGTTTCAATTTATCATTGCAGTGCACTTGTATGCTTTTATTGGCCGCATTATTTTCTTGCTGATTCCATTGTTGATTTTCCTTTCTGATTGGGTTATTATTCCACAATTTTAGGGGGTGCGCTGAACCCCAGTTTTGCTGCATACATTCTCAAATTGATTTCACTGAATTCAATCTGTTCAGATTGGGTGTTTGGATTTTAGTAAGATTTGATTGGTTTATTGATTTAAATTCATCCATGTTTTCCTAGATCTGTTCTGGCATAATGGATGAATCCGCTGAGGCCTTTGCCTTGGCTGCAGTCAGCTTGCGAGCTTGTTTGGCCATTTTTCATTCTTTCAGGGAAATTGGGTCAATTAATTTATATTGCCCGTGTTCTCCCCAGTAGAATGCTAATGTTGTATCTATGATTTTGGCATACTCTGAGTCATCTTGGCCCATTTCCTCCTCACAGAATTCCTTTTTTTCTCAGGCCTTCTTTTATGGGGCAAGCATGAATCTTGTGCCCAAAAGCCTGACAGTGGCTGCATATGGGGGATGCGCTCTCCACTGTTGCGTGGAACAGCTGGGATTTTTTCCCATTAATGGTGAAGGATGCGATGTGAGGGATTTTGTAATATCCTCCACTACCTCCTGGTTTGGGGAAATAATTGCAATTGCCTTCCCAGTGCTAAGGGTCAGCATCAGTTAGAATTTTTTATATCAAATTGTTTTTTTCTCCATAGGCTTTAAAGCCTTCTCAGAGATGTCTTTCAAATACTGTGCGCGCCAGTGTGGTTGAAAGATAATTAAAGATTATAAAAATATCTTTAGATTCTGTCCAACGGGTGCATTTGGTCAGCACCAAATGCTGTCCATTGGGAAGGTCATACTACTCTGACCTTCGCTGCTTCATTCACTTCTTCCACGGTTTCAAACCCAAAATCTACCCAACCTTTGCTGATAGTATGGGTAGTTAGATACACCACATGTGGGAAAAATTTATGTTGGGCTTCACTGAACCTTTCCCACATTGTAAGTGTTTCTACACCTGGAAAACTCATATCCCATGTTCCACTGACAACAGTGGTTGCGATTGGGATACTCTCATATAACTGCAGTATTTTACCAAAAATTTAATGAAACCTGTGAGGGCGACACCTCGGTTTTTCTGTTTATACTGAGATTTTTGTTTGTACCTGTGCGCTTGGTACCTTTGGGTGGTGCAGGTCCAGGTCCACTGCCCTTTACTGTGTTTGCCCAACTCTTTGCTTTATTACTCATACTCATCTCACCTGGTATTGATTATTAGATCGTGCTGTTTGAATCAAACCATATTACTAAAAGTGATAGTAATTGGAAAGAAAATCACTCACCTCAAAACTTATTCATTAAATTCCTGATCATTTGGTGATGAAACTTGACCAATACAATCAGTACACATGATAGTTAATCAACTTTCAGATGTCCCTATTTTGTCAGAAACTCTGCCCAATGAGATCTTAAGCATTTGTCCAGATTGTTCCTCAATCAAATTAACCAGGCGAATAACCTAAAATCCCCCAAACATAGTTACCCCAGAATCAGGGTCAACCAATTTTTAATTCATCTTGCATTAGGGAATTATCCCCTAGAAATTCCTGGTAATCTAGCCAGCTGGGAATATGGGCAAAAATCCCAACACATCCCCTCTCTTGCCTAGATTTCCATCAAGGAAAGGACTGGGGCAGGAGAACACCACTTTGGACACTTTATCAAATATTTCATTTGCTCAAGTGGAGTATGATCAACAGTACTCAACGCTGCTTGAGGGACGTTCCAACAGCATGAAGCTCTCCTCCTCTTCCTCCTCGCTACTGCCTACTCAGAGCATGGTCCCCATGATCTTCTTTCATGCCAGGATGAAGTATTTTTATTTAACTGAGGCAAGCCGACCAGGGGACAGGCATTACTGAAAGAAAGAAATGACATAGAACCTGAACAGGGTCAACTCTGTCAAACAAAGTTTTTCCACCTCCAGATCAGGACTCAAATTTTTCTGGTTACATCATGGATAAGGTTTTCGTGTTATTAGACCTACTAACCCCTCAATAGCTTCCTTTGGCTGGCACCCCAATCGATGTGCAAAGGGCGGGAATCGAACCCACAACCTTCAGGTTAGTAGCCGTATGCCCTTACCAACTCTCCTTCCACAACCTAGGCTGATTTATTTTACTCGTGATGATATTTATCCCAGGATCCAGTTTTCCCCTATCAGGGCATATGCCCACTGTCATATTTAGGATTCTTGGTCTGGCATCCTCAATTTCCTGATTTTCTCCTAATCCTCAACATGAGACTCTTGTCGTCAATGTTCATTTTGCAGACCAATTAAAAATGCTCATATTGTGTTTACCCTTGTTATTTTTCTTCTTATAATCTCTTGGCTCATATCATTCTTAATTCTTCTCTGGAGAGCTTATCCCATTAATTTTGAGATCGATTTTCTGAAATTGGAGCTTAATTGATTGTAGAGTGCATAATGTTGACTATCATATTAGTCTGACTTCCCCCTCTCATCCAGCTCATATGTCAAATTCTGAGTCACAGTACCAACAGCAGCTCAACAGTTTGTCTGATCAAGATCTTTGGCTCTTCCAATAAATGAATCAGGCTACATGATGGAATTCTCTTATATGGAACTTCCAGGACTCATATACTTAGTCTGGCACCAGTGGCTAGTCTTTCCATGAAATTACTGGAAATGGTAACCAACCCTTCTGAAACTAGATTAGCAATCATCACAAATGACTCGCAGCTGATCCTTCCTCTGTTGTCAATTCCAGAGTTCAATTTCAAAACTCTCCTGGATTCAGATCCTTTTGTAGATGCGCCTAAAATTATCGTTGATGCTCCTGAAATAATGCCCTTTGCTATTGATCGTTCCTTCCTCAACAGGTCAGACTTGCTTCTAGAGTTCCTCTTCCAACTCAGTCAATAATACAAGCCAGTTGTCTTGGCCACCAAACTCAACATCAGCAACAGCATTCATTTTGAACTACCCTATGCAGAATCAAGGGCCCAAGTCAACAAAGCTTTATCCATAGCGCTGAATTCTTCCAATCTTGAGAACATCATAGATCAGGATATTGCAGCTTATTCTCTTTGCTTTGTCAGCCAAGTTCTTCGAAGTTGGGCCATGAAGCTTCCAGCCCCTCCCAGCTTCCATTGCTCTTTCTGCTTCAGCTTCCAAAAAGCTCATAGTCATCACTTGCAGGATGTCATTTTCTCCTTGCATGATTATATCATTTCTGGCGCATCCCATCAATATCTTCTGCTGATGGCTTTAATAGGGGAATGATTCAGCAATCCTCATCTAGTATCCCTCGTTTGCTGCTAGCCCATATGTCCGGTGTTCTTGACAAAGACCATTGGCAAGCTCTCAAGACTAATCTTCTGGCTCCAGTACTATATCAGGATTACTCAGGGTTATTTTCCGACTGCCTCTTCCTGTACTGTTGCTTCCCTCCCCACTCTGGGGTATCGCGTTTGACTTCTTCCAACATCTCAATTTCTCTTCCCCTAGTTGCTTTTCGCAGGGATCTTCGTCCACTCAAAGAACTTGGTTTTGTGTAGGTCTAGCCCTCGCTAACGTCCCATCTCACAGATTTTGACAGGTTATTCAAACCTACTGCGATCCATCCTCCCTCCCCCAAGTGGTGACATAGGTGGAATCATCCCCAAATCGAGGATTCTCAATAAAAAATAAAAATTATAAAAATATATCAGATTTTTCTATGTGGTTTTATATTTTGCCAATATCTTTATCAATCATTTATTTTTTTCCTCTTTTTTCTATGGGACTTGACCTTGTTTCAGTTCAGCAGTCCATCTTTTTATTTTTTCTCCAAACTGAATCCTAAAATTCTTAGACCTATCAGCTAAAATGGTTCAGAGGTCTTTTTTGGACTTGACCTAATCATTAGGACATAACCAACTTAATGTTTCAGAGGTCCTTCAGGAACTCTTTTTAATTATTTCTTCCAATGATTCATTGCTACATGTATTTAGCATGGACTCAATTTACTTTATTCCATCCAAGAGGTTCTTGATGGAGTTGGCATCTGTCAACATCTTGGTGATAATCTCAAACGGACCTGATCACAATGCATCCAGTTTGTTTCTTCTCCTGAAACTATGCATATTGCAATAGGCAACTCTTTTACCTATTTGTTATTCTGATAAAGCTGGTTGGTTCTTATCATCCGTCATTTTTGCTCATATCCTTTTCTTCAAAGTCGTATCAAATGCTTGCAATTACATTTTGATTAGGATATTCATCAATTGGTTCAGGTACTGCTTGGCACTCATCCCCAATGTTGGTTCCACCACCAAATATAAAATTGGTGGCAATGTGGTCTTCCTCCCATATAGCAACTCAAAAGGCGTTTCCCCATTGCCGTATGATGACTGATATTATAGGCAAATATCACCAAACTCAGGCATGTTCCCAACATGAAAGTTCTTTCTGCAAACAGCTTCCTCAGCGTCGTGGCCAGAATTCCATTAACTCTTTCTAATAGTTCGTTTGTCTCCGGTAGGTAAATTACAGACACAACTCCTCAGATTCCCATTATCTCATTTAACCATGGGATCATATGAGACGTGAAGTTTGTCCCATTGTCACTCAGCAGGACCTGCATGCATCGATGTCAGTATACTACTTGATCCAGGATGAACTTTGAAGTGCTGGTAGCATCTTCTTTTGACAGGACCTTTGTCTTGACCCATCTCATCAAATGGTCAATTGCAACTATGATGTACTTGATTTCCCCTGTGCTCATCATCAGTGGTCTATCATGTTGATGGACACTGTATGCCAAGCAAATCCAGGGCGGACCAGTTGGTATCCAGTTGTATTCTTATGTGGCTTGTGCAGCTGGCACTCCACACAACAAGCTAGATAGTTGGTGACATCATAGTTGATTGACTCTCAGTAGTTGTACTGGAAAATATGGCCACTCACTTTTCTCAGGCCTCCATGCCCAACAACCTTATGAGTGGCTTTCACGATAGCTGCCCTTTCTGATGGCTTTGTGAATAGTAACCGCTTTCCATTAATCATCTTAAACACTTATACATCCATGGTATTGATGTTTTACATTGCTTTTAGAAGTGTACCTTGAATTTCTCAGGGCTCAATCCCAATTTCTCCGTCAACCATTCTCTGGAATAACTCATCCACTGCTGTTATACCATCTAGACCTTTGGTAACTGCAATAAGCCATCCACATTCCGGTGAGAAGCCCCCACTTGGTGGACAATCTCTTAATCATATGCCTGTAGCTTTAGTGCCCATCAGGCCAGTTGTCCTTCTAAATCTTTCAAATTGTGGAGCCAATTCAACAAGGAGTGGTCTGTCACCACTTTGAAGTGCGTTCCATAGATGTACACCCAAAACTGTTTACAGACATAAATGACTGCAAGACATTCACGCTCAGTTACAGTGTAGTTCCTCTCAGTGGCTGAGAGTGTCTGTCTCACTATGCCACCAGGTGTTCATCCCCAAGTTCATCTACTTGGCTTAGTATGGCACTGATTGCCATCAATGAAGCATTGGTTTGTATAATAAATTCTCAATTGAATTTTGGATATTTCAAAATAGGAGAATCTATCAGATATTAGTGTAACTCATCAAAGGATTTCTGCGCTTCTTCAATCCATATGATTCCTTTCTTCAGATTCTTCAATAGATGGAATAAGGGATTGGCAATTTTGGCAAAATCCTGAATAAGACTTCTATAGTGTCCAACCATTCCAAGGAACACTTGAATATCTCAGAAACTCTTTGGCACAACCATTCTTTCTATGGCCTGTATCTTTGGGCTTGCAGCTGCAATCCACTAGAGTTGATCACAATCCTAGATATTCCAACTATTTCTTGAAGAAGTGGCACTGCCTCGGCTTAATCTTCAAGTTAGCCTGGACAGTCACTTGAATACTTCTTCCAAGTAGTGTAAATGGTCAGTAAACGTCCTACTGAACACATTGATATCATCCAAGTACAACAGGATGCATGAAATCTTCAAGTCACTTAGTATAGCGTCCATGGCCCTCTGGAACGCTGAAGGCGCATTGCATAGAACCTGGGCATCCTCATCAGTTGATATAGCCCCTGCGCAGTGATTATTGCACATCTTTCTTGGTCTTCTCTTGGCAAATCAATTTGCCAATATCCAATATCAGATCCATTATGGAGAATTACTTCGCTTCTCCCAATCAATCTAGCGCATTGTTGATTCTTGGTAGGGGATATGAATCATTTTTCATAATCCTATTCAGCTTCCAGTAGTCAATCACCACCCAATTAGAGCCATCCTTTTTCTTCACAATAAGAATTGGACTCGCCCAGGGACTAAATGATGGAACAAGAAGCCCATGCTTTACTAGTTTGCTGATTTCTTCTTCCACTACCAATTTTACCGCCTTTGACTGTCAAATCAGTCTCATCCTGATCTGCAAATTTTCACTAGTATGGACCTTTTTAATCATATCTTTTGCACATCCCAAATCATGGTCATCCTGGGTGTATAGTTCCTGATACTTTTTGAACAATTTGAGCACCACCTCTTGCTGTCCTTCCATAAGATCATCGAGTTGCTCTCAAGCAACCATATTTTTTACTCTCAGCTACCTCATCCAGTAATTCAACTGGTTACTATTCTAACAGGTCCTAATTTCATCTCATATTTTGGCAACTGATGCTTCATATCTCATTAGTTAACAGTTTCATTTGATTGTTCAGATCATTTTTCTTCTGAAAACGATTTTTGGCCTTTATGGCCTTCCAAAACGATGTAAATAATTCCACATATGGATCTGTAAATGATCCCTTTATCACACAGATCGATCTGGCTTTGTTAGCTTCATCTAATTTTCCTTAAATTAATAAACTCATCTCCAGCAAATACTGATCATTGATTGAGTGATATTTGTTTTATTTAACCGAGGCAAGCCGACCAGGGGACAGGCATTACTGTCTGAAAGAAATGAAAGAAAGAAACAACATGACACCTGAACAGGGTCAACTCCATTGAAGAAAGTTTTTACACCTCCAGATTGGGACTCAAATTTTTCTGGTTACATCATGGGTAAGGTTTTCGTGTTATTAGACCTACCAACCGCCAATAGCTTCCTTTGGCTGGCACCCCAATCGATGTGCAAAGAGCGGGAATCAAACCCGCAACCTTCAGGTTGGTAGCTGTACACCCTACTGACTCGCATTCCACCCCTTGATTGATTGAGTGTTATTTGGGTCAAACAATTCTCTCCACTATCTTGGATCAAATTTTTCCAGTTTTGTCTTCATGTCTTCATTGGTAAGGCAAGCCAATACACTTAATTGATTGCTTTCTACTTCATCCAATGCCTCATCTAAACACTCACTCTTCAGGACTATTTAAAGCGGACCCAATTTAAACTGAGTTGATCCTGCTGTTCCTCAGGAATATTTCAAGTGAACCCAATTTCAACCTGAGTTGGCCTGCTGATACTCTTCATCTCTGGTAGATGTCAGGTGGAACAGGTTTTCTTGCAGCACTAAAAAGTTTCATATTTAGGCTGCAAGTCCTTTTCTCATCTCTTGAGTAGCCTCAATTTGCTTCATTTGAAGCTCCACTTCTGAGCTGGGTGAAAGCAAATGAACGTGATCCACTTCACGTTCTGTCTTCCTTAGTAACATGTTACCAGAATTAGAAAAATATATGTAGGACATCATTTTCTAATCTCTTCTACTTAACTACACCCTGTAGTGAGCACCACTTTGTACAAATTTATGGATTTTGATTACTTTCAGCCAATAACCCCTATAAACTTATTACTTGCACAGGTTCAAGTTTTGTGCAATTCGTCCAAGTTGTATAATAGTTGATATGATTAGTTGATAATTATATGACAACTATTATCCATAGTTGAGTGTAAGTATTAGATCTCAGCCCAACGCTTGGCCAGTATTTCCTCTTAAAATACTTGTGGTGCCTTGAAATAGGGATATGTTCCCTCATACCATGTATTGATCTTCTATTGGATTCCCGTTTACAGTTTCTCTGGTTTGACACACAGCTGGCAGCAATCCCTAATTTGATTCCGCTTTTTCTATTGAACCCTACTCAGATCCTTACTCTTTTCCTTAAAGAGTCTATAATTATCACACACAGCAATAATATCCCTGAAAAAGAATAGAACAAATGGATGCTAATAAAGTTTTCTAAGCTAGTATATCTACTGTATACTCTGTACTCCTTTCTACTTTATTACTGTTTTTTACTTTACTACTGTTTTTTATTATTAGCGAATTCTAGGGAATTTATAGTGGGGGGATTCAGCGCCCAACCCTCAGTTGACACCTCTTCAATGAAACGGCAGCCGTTGCCATTGAATCACCCATCCTTGTCTCATCAGCGATGGTCTTCCCCAATCTGGCTAAAATTACATCATTGGACATCCTCAAGTCCTAAAACGAAAAGAGTCAGAAAATGTGTCCCTAACGTTTTCCTCTCGATCCAAGCAAACCAACCATATTTGACAAGCGACCTTCTTAGGTAATGAGACTTATTACTCATTAAGGCAGGTCACAAACCAACTGATCGATTTACTAGTTGCAAGAAGCATCACTAATTTCAAAACTTACTCCTTAAATTCCAGATCATTTGGTGATGAAACCTGACCAATCCAATCAGTACACCTGATAGTTAATCAACTATCAGATGTCCCTATTTTGTTGGCAACCCTGCCCAATGATATCTTAAGCATTCATCTGGATCTATCCCCGATGGATCCAACCAGGCGAAAATCCTAAAATCCTCCAAACATAGTTCCCCTAAAATCAGGGTCAACCAATTTCCAATTCACCTTGCATTAGGGAATTATCCCCAACAATTCCTGGCAATATAACCAGCTGGGAAGATGGGAAAAAAAACTAACAGTTGGCCAAGGCCACCTCTGGGGCTGACAAAATGAGCTTACCAAAAAAGAATGAGCAGATAAGAGTAGGTTTGATGGGAAAAGTGTTGTTTGTCCCTGCATTTACAAACTCTTGTGTATAGTTGAGGTCAGGGGCCAAACTAATTTTTTCATAAGTTTGGATGGCACAACGTTCACAGAGGACCCATTTTTGAGGAAAGTCTTGACCTGCACACCACTAACAACGACCTTCACTTTAGTTAAAGTTCAACCCAAGTTGGGGGAAAAGCGAGCACCTCCTTTAGATGGAGAGTAGAATCAAATCATTTGAAAGTTAGAGGGTAATTTTCTTAAATAAGTAGACAGGTTTTGACACAATGGGTGGATCAAATCATCGTGGCAATGTGCTGGTCAGCGTCACTGGCAGTGTCAAAATTCTCAAGACCCCTCAACACTTGTCAAAGTTAAGTTTAACGGGGGATCCTAGCCCAATCCACTCTCTCTGGGTTCAATAGGTCAGGTACCTCCACTTCACTTGGGGCTCTTTAAAACATAATGGCCAACACCTTCACAAAACCCTTCAAATTCGTCATCAGAGGAGTTATTAATGCACCTAAGTGAAGCCATTGGTTGTGAGGTAAGTTCAGGGCTTCCTTGGTTTCAGAAGAGACTCTTTGGTACTTCATCTACCCTATTAGCTTTTGGGAGAGGCGTTGGAGTTATCACGGCTCAATTTTTAACCATCAAAGTAGGTGGTTTGTGCCGCCCCATAGCTACTGGTTTTGGATTAAAGATGGCCTGAAGAGCGGTTGAGGGAGATAGAGGTGGCGTTGAGGATGGATGGTACGTTGGCACCTTTTGGGAAGGCCGCCCTGGAGAAAGGAAGGAGCAAGGATAAGGGATGAAAGCTTTCACCAACTGGCTTTTTTGAGCAGAAGATAAAGAGAAGCACTTCCCCATCACGGTCATTATCATCTGGCTATTTTTATAATATTAGGAAGCTTTTTGGGATGGCAACTCCTCAGGAGAAGGTTTTTAGGGGGATAAAGCCGTAGAAGTGACTAGAGTGGTCGGAATAGATGCTTTCCTCAGAGCTCCTTGTGTAGGGTAAAGTTCATAGATGTCAGCCACCACTAGCAGAGCCTCTTTGTTATCTTGTACATTTTTGAAGGTTCATTTTACTGAAGAAATATGCAGTGCCATAGAGGGATGATGCGTTAAACCAGCCAAAAAGCAGCAATGGCGTCATATAGAGGTAGCGTGTTTGCCAGCAACAGAGGTTGAGCTTCACTATAAAAATTGCTTAACAAAATAGAAGATCAATTTTCCTCTTGCTGACTAAGGCACATAATAGCAGTTTTCGCCTTTGTAAACTCTGTGAGGAGCCAAATTCGTCAATAAGGGCTTGTTTAATCTCCGCCCAAGTGTAAAGTGTGACCATGGTGGGGAACATTATCTCTTGAGTGACATGACTCAAGCAGGGGAGGATATTACGCATTTCTGCTGGTCAGTTGCCACATATGACGGATTCATACACAATTAAGAAAAAGGCAATATTACCCTAATCAAGGGTAAAACTTATCTCGGAGAGGGGGTTTATAGATGGTAGGGGAGGCCCTATAAGGGCCTTGGGAAGAGTGCTGCTCAAGCCTTTCAAGGTGAGACAACGCGCCGGCTAGCTGTAGTTCTAAAGCTGCTAACCTAGGTTCAGGTACCGTTGACATTTTTTATATAGGATATTTGTGGTGTACAGGGCCCCATGTAGTGAGCACCACTTGTTGAATTCAGGCTTTTGATGCTCTCTGGTGCTGGTTGCACCTGAATTTTGACAATGTTTTGCAGGAGAGGTATAACTCTCAACTGCGGGAATATAGGATTTTAGGGGGGTTCTATACCACTTATAATAAAATATCAGAATATAATAAATATTAGATAAACTTGGGCTTTATAAGATTTATTATTGATATCCGAGGGGTCATGAAGCAATACCTATCAATAAGTTGATGCTTAGTATTCAAAAATGTTGAGGCCCAAATTTTGTATTAGCAAAGAATTTCCAAATTAGGGAATATTATGATTCGACCTATCAGAGATCTCAAAACTCGCCTTGCTTAAAAGGAACAGCTGATGGAGGGTTGGTAGCATGTAGGAATAGTCCATTAGGTAAAGATTATATATATTTTACCCAATCAATGGGATGTAAAAATAATTTCACTTAGTGTGACCCCCTCAATGCCTATAAAAGGGGCCAGTCTCCACGTTGGAGTTTGAACTAATTTGGAGGTAGGACGTGGTGGACCTCTGAATAACTCCCCAGATTATGCCGTATGGTCAAGCAATCCAACTGCCCAAACTTGTGCTATTTACCCAAGTTTTACTAATAAAAGTGTCACCCCTATTTGAGGGGTTCCACTGAGAATTGACCAGGGCCTTTTGGCTGATTTTATCGCTTACTTCATTTAAAACATTCTTTTTAAAATATTAGACTTGTAATTATCCAATAATCTTCTAACTGCTTAGTATTTAGAGTAACTTGAGGCTAAAGCAAGATGGGCATAAAATCATAATTAACTTTGAGTTTGATTAGGAAATATGAGATGTTCGACCTATGGAAGCTCTCAAAGCTTGCCTCGCTTTAATGGAATGCTCAATAAAGGGTTGAGAGTACTCATGGCAAGTTTGTAGAGCAAAGATTTAATATATTTGAGACAATCACTGTGGGGCTTAATAGGTGCAGATTGTGGGACCCTCTCCAAGCCTATAAAAGGTTGGTCTCCGCTTAGGTGTTTGAAGTAAACTAGAAGTAAGCTGGAGGAACCTCAGATGGACCTTATGATTTCGTCGCATGGTTGGTGCAATCCTACTACCTCACTTGTGCTATTTGACAAAAGAAAGCATTTACAAAAAGTATTACCCCTGATTTGAGGGGTTCTACTGAGATTTTCCAGGGTCTTTTAGCTGATGAAATTATTATTTTATCTGATACTCTCTTCTCATAAAATAAGACTTTTAATTGTCTGATATCCTCACCTTCAAAAGTTTTAAGGGGGAGAATAATGGCGCAAGAACTGGCCATGGACTTTGTTTGACAGTAACTTTGGTAGCAAGGGACTTAATGGAGTATTCATCCCCTCGCTTTTAAATGACTACAAAATTTTTTTCCCAAATAGACCCAAGATTCTCACTTCTGGGAGTGATACGATTGAGTAATACAACACCAAGTCTGACAATTGAAAGAAATGGAGGGGCTTCCTATGCTCATCTGCGGCTACCACTTATTTGGTGACTGTTTTAGCTAGGTTAGTCATGGCATCAGACTGCAGCTGGATAATACGTTGTGACAATCTTTTCAGTGCTTTTTCAGGATCAACTGTCCTACCAGAGAACAAGGCTTTTTCTAACAGGGCTGGTAGTCCTGGTTCCCAACTATATAATATGTGGAAAGGAGATATTTTAAAGATTTGATGGTAGGCGATATGTTAGGCCATGAGGGAATTAAGTAAGAATTGATCCCAATGTTGGGGATCTAAGCTGGCAACTTTAGTAATATGGAAACCAGGGTTCCATTTGCTTTTTCCAAAGTTTATTCATGGAAGGTCTGTAGGTGGCCTAGAAAAGTTGCTGTATTCCCATGGAAGTAGCTAAAAGATCTACCACCCATAAGGTAAAATTCTTCCCATTGTCACAATTTAGGACCAGGGACAACCATGCCGGGTGAAAATATATTAATGGAGGAAGGTGGCAAAGCTTTGAAGGTCTGGGTAGGAAGAGCAACCGCTTTAACCCATTTGGTGAAGTGATCAATGTCTACCAGGATCTAGCAATTTCCTCTGATAGTCAGAGGTAGCAGAACTACCCTCGTCAAAACTTATTGTATATAAATGTTGTTGAGGCGTAGCGGGTTGGTACTGATACTTGGGATTGTATCTAGATTGCTTCTTACAGATTAGGCAGACATCCAGCACTTAGATGATAGACCCTTTTTTCCCTCCCAGTAGTACCTATCCTTCACCCATTCATAAGTTTTGCGCACTCCACTGTGTCCCAGAATAAAATGGACATCCACGATCATGAGGACTCACTTGGAAGGTCGTAGATAGGACAACTAATTCACCCCCATACTCTTATACAACTTCTGCTTTCCGTCTTGGTGTTGTGGGAGTGTCAGGCTAACATTTTCCAGATGGGTTCATCCTCGTCTTCCCAGGCGTCAGGGGTCATAAGGAGGTCGTGCAGCCTCTTAGCTTCACTATTATCCAGGTGAAGTATAAGCAGCAGAGTCAAACCGTCAACGTTTATATGGCGGGTTACATCTTGGTGCTCAATCTTCATATCATAATGTTGGAGCTTTAAAGCCCAGTAAGCCAACTGTCCAGTGGAATCTTTCATATTTTGTAACCACTTCAGAGAGGCGTGGTCAGTGACCACAGTGAAGGAAGTTCCATATAAAAAGGACGGTAATATTTTACAGCTAGCGGGACCACAAGGCGCTCCTTTTTGGTGATGTTGTAATTGCGTTCAGCCTTAGTTAACGTCTTGATGAAATAAGAGTCGTGGTGATCCACGCCATTAGCATCCAATTGAGCAAGAATGGCCCCAACAGCATAGTCAGAGGCGACAGTAAACAAGAGAAAAAGTTTACCATAATCAAAGCGGCGCAGGCTTGGATGCTTTTACAACAACTGCTTTATTGTCTCAAAAACGGCATTTTGTTCAGTTCCCCAATGAAAAGGGACGTTCTTAGCTACTATAATGACAAGATGCTCACTCAGCTGGGCGAACTTGGTGATAGATTGGTGGTAATACCCTATCATACCCAAGAATACCTGAATTTCGCGCAGGGGATTGGAGAGCAGGTATTTTGGATATAGCCTCACCTTGTCTTGGAGGTGTTGAATCCCGACTTGTGAAATGGCGTGCCCAAGAGAAATTTAATTTTTTCTAAAAAATGTGCACTTGGAGGGCTTTAACTTGATGTTGGCCTCACGTAGACACTGAAACACTGCCTTCAGGTGAGCAAGATGTTCGTTGAAGGTCTTTTAGAACACCGTGATGTCATTGAGATAAACAATGATTCAACTTAACTTGATGTCCATCAAGATGTAATCCATGGATCTCTGGAAAGTTGCGGGGGCATTGCATAACCATTGAGGTAATCAGGTAGGCTTGAAGAGAACCTCACAGCAAATAAGAGCGCATTTCTCCTGATCTTGGGGAGAGGAGTCCATTTGCCCATAACCGCTAGCCAGGTCCATGGTGGAAATGAAGTAGAGCTGGAGAGTTGGGCTAGGGCGTCATCAATGTGTGGGATAGGATAGCTTTCCTTCTTGGTGAGGTTGTTCAGTTTACAGTAGTCCATAACTACTCAATGACTTATGTTTTTCTTCTTTATCAGTTAAGAGGGGACATCTAAAGGCTCTGGTATGGCGCCAGCAACACAACGTCCAACAACTGTTTATTTCTCCATCCTCATATGTAGTTCCTCAACTTTTGATTTATGATAGGGCTATATCATATGGGACGAGCATCCCCAACGCCAATTGTATGCGCTAACACTTAATGTGCCCATAGTCAGTATCAGAGTTAGAGAATATATCGCTATATGAATCCAATAAAATATGAACTTTATTAAGCTCTGCAGGGGTCAGATCATTAGAGATGTGAACAGTGGACATATTGCATAACGATTGATCAGCAGGTAGACCCATAGCCACCATAGACCTGATACAGTAAACTTGTTCAATATTTTCTATGGGCTTCAGCAGACCTCTTCCGATCACCTGATGCTCCTTTGAAACCATGTCCTGCTTGGTAAGATTCCACAACAGGAGGTTGTTTGGTTGCTGATAAGCTGGTTCTAGCACACCTGGCAAGACTCTAGGCTCAAGAGGGATAACTCCGTCAATGCTAGTTAGGTGCAATAGACAGTTGTGGGGATTTGTATGGTGATCTTCGTGTTAACTTCCTTTGTTCACCCGCCTTAATTAAAACCACCTCAGACGCATAGAAAGGGATACCCTCAAGAGCATCCAATGATGGAGGCAACATTTTTGTATTTTATCCCGCTGTGTTGTTGTGCAGGGATGAAGCAGAGGAGGGGTATCTCAATGAGCAAGCGTACTATTTTTGTTAAATTCATTGTTGGTCAGAATCAGAGAGAGTCCTTAGTTAATCAGGGAGAGATACCCTTGCTTCAAGTTAATGGTCCCTTTGTATTCCAGCATAAAATTTGTACCAATGAGTAGATCATAGATATTATTAGCCAAGGCCACGGCGGGGGCCAACAAGATGAGTTTTTCTTATTGTATTGGCAAAAAGAGCACCCCCCAATAGCATGTGTTGGAGGGACCAGCAGTGCCAAACTCTTGAGTGAAGTCAAGGTAAGGGGCCAGCTTAATCTTTTTAATAGCTTTGTTGACACAACATTCACTGGGGATCCAGGACAAGGATAGCTGTGACCGTACTCAATTAATGGCAACCTCCACTTAAGTTAAAGTTTCACCCAAGTTGGGCGGAAGAGTTAGGACCTCCTTTAGAAGGATAGTAAGGCAAGTCTTCTGACATTTTCAGGGTATCTATTTTTGATTGACTTCAAGGTATGAACACACTGGGTAGATCAAATGAATGTGGCAGTGATCTGGTCAGAGTCACTGGCAGTGTAAATAATCTAAAGACCACTCAAAACTTGCCAGAGATAAGTTTGATGGAGGATCTTAGCCCAATCTACTCTCTCCGGGTTCAATTGGTCAGGTACCTCCACTTCACCTGGGGCTCCTAAAACATAATGATCCATATCTTCGCCACCATCCTCAGATTCATCATCAGAGGGGTTATCAATGCATGTAGGGAGCCCATAGGGGGTGAGGTAGGTTCAGGGAAACCTTTATGGCATGGTATAACATGGGGTTGCTCCTCCACCTCAGTAACTTTTGGGGGAGGCGATGAATTTGTCTTGGCTCGATTTTCGACCTTCAAAGAGGTGGCTTATGCTGCCTCATGGAGACAATTTTAGAATAGAGTTAGCAGGATGAGAAGTCGAGGGAGATAGCGTCATGGAGGTGGTATTTAACTACGCCAGCTTTGGGTCAATCAGCGACTGTGTGCCTTAAGTAAACAGGTGAATTTTATCTTTTGTGACCTTGTCACTTAACCCAATTTTTGGGGCGAATGGTAGCTGAGAGAGGGGTTTAGGCATAGAATTAGACTTTGGAACCACTTGGAGAAGCTCATTGGCTGACAAAAAATGAACTTGGTGGCAAGATGGGAGCAGTGAGAGCTGTCTCATTGACGACAATGTAATCTGATTTACTAGCTTGAGAACCTCAGGTTGGCTGGGATGAGGAAGATCAGGTTTGAGCTGCACCGCAGGTGCTGGTTCATAGTAGTAACCAGCATAGGGGGCCCCTAAAGATCATCATAGTCCCATTTGGCGGGGCTGCGGACAAGTAATCTTCATTGTTCAGAATTTGGGGTTTGATCCAACATCTGATATAGATTCAACATTATAAATATCTGCAACCTCCAGCAGAGCCTCCTTAATATTCTATATAGTCTGTAGGTGGCGTTTTAGAGAGATAAGATACTGAGCTATAGAAGTGTGAGAAGCTAAGCCAGTTATAATGGCTTCCAGAGCATCATCAAGTGGTATAATATTATAGAGCAGGAGAAAATGGCTGCACTGTAGACCCAATCAACAAAGAAAGCAACTGATTATCCCTCAAGTAGACTTAGGCACATAAACGCCTGTTTTTTCCTATGCAGGCTCTGCATGGATTCAAATTCCTTAATGAGCGCTTTCTTTATCTTTGCCCAAGTTTTAAGGGTTCCCATATAATGTACCATCACCTTTTGAGCGGAGCAGCTGAGGCATGGGAGTATATGCTTTATTTTTTGGGGTTTTTTTGTCCATTCCACAACAGCCTCATAAACAAAGAGGAACGAAGCAATGCTACCCTCACCTGAGTTAAATTTTCCCCAAAAGGGGGTTTGAATATAATTGGAGCATCCTCATGAGAGTCTTGGCTAACGCACTGCTCAAGTGTTTCAAGTCAAGAGAGTGCACTGGCTAGCTGCTGTGCTATATAATCTAGCCAAGGTATGGAGGCCGAGGGGAAGCTGAGAGGTTAATTACCCAGAAACCATTCCATTTTTAATAGTGTTTTGTGGTGTACTACCCCCTTTAGTATCACCACTTGTTGTAATCATGGCGGGATGTATGCTCACTGATGCTTATTAGCCCTTATTTCAACAATAATGCAGAAGTTTTATTCTTAACTGCTGAAATAAATATTTGGGGTTTTACCAATAATATATAATAAAAACACTTATACTTTATAATAAACAGTTGGATTTTTAGTATCCTTTAATAATGGTGGCAATGGTGGCAACATGTAAACCCTATTACAATCTCAAAGCTTAGTATTTAAAGTAACTTGAGGCTCAAAGTGAGATGGGCATAATATCATAATTAACTTTGAGTTTGATTAGGAAATATGGGATGTTCGACCTATGGAAGCTCTCAAAAATAGCCTCACTTTAATGGAATGGCCAATGGAGGGTCGAGAGTAGGCAGAACAAGTCTGTGGGGCAAAGATTTAATAAATTTGAGACAATCACTGTGGTTAAAAATAGGTGCACATTGTAAACCCTTTCACCCTATAAAAGGGGTGGTCTCCGCTTAGGAGTTTGAGGTAAACTGTAAGTGGGCTGGGAAGGAACCTCAGATGGATTCCTTGATTTTGCTTCATGGTTGGTGCAATTCTACTACCTCACTTGTGCTATTTGACAAAAGAAAGCATTTACAAAAGTATTACCCCTGATTTGAGGGGTTCCACTGAGATTTTCCTGGGTCTTTTAGCTGATAATATTATTATTTTCATCTGAAACACTCTTATCATAATATTGGACTTGTAATTGTCTGACATGACTAAAAATGAGATTATATGTCAAGAAGTTTATAAATAAATCAGCCAATTGTGATTATTTCCTCACAAAGGCAGAATCTTTGTCAGGATCAAGGGAAAAATTCATGAAAGTCCAGATTAAATATTTATCGGATTTTATGATTGAAAAAAGTTTCATAAATGAGACACATTCAATGATATCAAAGCAAAAATGTCTGTGATCAAAATGGTAAAGATCACCAAGTTGAAGCGCGAGAAGCCATCCGCCTTTTCCAATTTAAAGGACTCCAAAGAACAATAATACTAATCAATGATTTTGCAAAAAGTTCTCATTGCCCTAAGGATTACTTGTCCATCCACTTTTTCTTATAAAACTCAAGAGATATCCTCCTAACTCCTTAGACCAATTTTAATCATGGTACTTATCCTATGGTAGAATATTGGCCTATTTTAAAATTTCATTAGTAAATAGTAGTTTATAAACCATTTTCTAACTTCTATTAAATTATAAAAGATTCTTCCACCTTCAATGTGACCATAGAAACCTATGGAGCACCCTCACTCGTTGGTCTTGTGATGGCAGTAGCCATTTTCTTAGGTTTCTCAATGTTATTATTCCAATAAAGGGAGAAATGATGAATCTGCCTAATAAGAATATATACCAACCCCTCACCTGAGGGTATATGCACACTGATTCCTGCCCTGAATTGAACATATAGACTTCTAATTCAGTCCCCCATACACAAGACTATTTATAGAAAATACTGTGGTGAACTGGAACATTGGTTAAGATACTAGCAGAATAAGAATAAAAAATATTCAACTGAATACTGTTATCAAATGAGAGTCCAGGACAACCTCAATTTTGAGCCAACCTCATCCAGGATGGCTGATTCAGATGCCCTCACCCAGATCAATTAGCCTCCCATTAGTGTGAGAAGCGTGATCAATATTACTAACAATTTTCAGCTTATCTGTTGGACCAGGGCTGAAATTAATTTATCAGTACTTCCCTCATCTGTCCCCACGCAAACCTATTTGCATATAATCAGAATGGCGGTGCCATTTAACTATAGTTGCTATTGTGGGTATTGGAGTACCCTCAATGAAAGACAAGTATTTCCTTAGCACATTAAATGTCTGACATAATACCCAACCATTCTATACTGTAATTATGTCAATAGACCAGAATCTGTTAAACTTAGGCCTGTTTACAGCTGAAAAGCCTATATGGGCTCGTGCACACTCTGCTGATATATTGGTTATGGGTTGCACTGCTTAGAGCTATTAAACAAGTAATTCTCACCTGGAAAGCACAAACAATTACCACCTTAAGCGCTCAAGCCTGAAATGTGACAGTGATAGGACCTGCCTTCTGTCCCTCAGATGAAGTAGCCCACCATCTGCTGGGATTCCTGTCCAAACTTAAAACGAAAGCTACCTAAATGGAAACAATGGAGAGCTTTAAAGAACAGCAATTGATGGCACTACTCAATACTTTGCAAGGTGAGGCAAAAACGTGGGCTTGCACCCTGCTTTACCAGAATATTAACCTAGGGGTGGCTCCACCCTTACTTTTCATAATTGTCTCATCAATGGTAACTACCTCAACACCAAGAACTCAACTCCTATTTTAATTATTTCGACAATGGACCTTTGCTTCAAGTTGTGATGACCACATCAAGGCTTTCAAGTAGTTAACTGATCTCCTCTAACTCCCAGCGAATATTGTCATTTCTTTGAGTTTAAAAGAGTCCCAAAGAGCTTCTAGTGCAGATAACTTTGCAGGATGAAGTCTTGGGATACTATCCCCCACTGCACTAGGGCTGCGCGAATCTGAGCACCATCAAATGTGGATCTGACTGAAAATTGGTGTATCTTGAACTACCACTAAACTGACATATGCCCGCCCTGCTTAAGTGTTGGTGTTGCGAATTTTGCAATCTGTCAAATCAATTATTATAAAACTGTGGTGGGCCTCGGTATGATGACCATTGACCCTTCCTCTTTTGCCATCATTGACATCATTCACTAATGTTCACAGCAGCAACTCCCTAATTATCTAATAACAGCTTCGCCAGGAAGCATATTGATACTAGGATATCAGCGCTTGCAACTCAAACATAGTGGAACAACTTTAGTCCTCATTGGCAAGTTGTTATCAGCTAGTAGGGGAATCCTCGAGGGGATTTCAAGTAGCTCAAGGTGGGGAGCAGTAGTGCTGACTACTCCCTAGATCTCCTAATCATATCTTTCCATTATCCAGCGTCATACCGCTTCAACAATAGGAAATTAGGCGCGCAAAAGATTTAGATGCACTCACATGGCATCTATCCTTGGGGATCTTTAAGAAATCCTCTCAATATTAAATTAAAATCAAACTCTTCATTAAAAAAAATAATAGGCACGCGAAATATACTTTATTTCAAATACAACTCAGTTATTTATACTAAAGCGTTTATCTTTCAGCCTAAGATTACCTATTAATTGCTAATGAAAGAGCCCGCCAAAACTCAGAACATAAACTTGATAGAAAATCTTGCCATCACTTGTCATTAATCATAAGTTGAAATTCATCAGCTTTTAGATTGCTGATAAAACCTGATAAATAACCTAATTAAACTATTGATCTATCCTTAGCATCAGTTGTGGTAGATCAGAATATAACATGCTTTTTGGGATAATCCCTTATATCTTAGAAACAGCTATTAATTTATATTATCTTGACCCAATTAAACGGAGAACACCTGCAGAATTATTATATCATTATTTTTTAATCTAGATAGCTTTTCTCAAGTTAATGAAAAGTGTAAAGTAAAAATATATTGAAATACCAAAATAAAATTGAAATTAGAAGCATAAAATTAAAATTAAGTTTTATTGCAATACCTCAACTCAATTTAATAAAGAGCATGAATTGAAAATTCACTAACTTTTAACAAGATGAATAGACATCAAAACAAGGAGAAATAACCAGCAGTCGACCCCAACTAATTCAATCAATGATTTCAGGATCCATTGAACAAATTCAGCTGGCTATGAAACTCCAACAACTAGGCAGACCATCTGCACTAGCCAGGACATGTGATATGCCTCATATCTCCCTTGTGGGAAACAATACCTGATGACCCCAGGTTTAAGGCCGCTGAGGGGGAGAAGCTGAAGCCCTCCATTTTGTCACCTGCTTTTTTAGTAAAATAATGCTCTCCAGCCCCTTGCATTTCCAGGAAGCATCATAGTCCTTTCAGATCACGCGTTATTTTCTTGCATGACTGATTTTGCCACCATCTGGCTCATGCTGACTGAACTGGAAGCTAGCTGAGCTTCTGGTCAACCTGGCAAATTAAGGCATTTATTGTAGGCAGGTGCACCAAAGTGTAGCCAACCAGTATTGTACCTCTTTTGTCCTGGGGTCCGCGCCCAAACAACCCAAGTTCTTGGGAAAGCAGTGTGACAGGCTCCATTGCCTAACTCTTACTCCCCTTCCTGCTATATTCTACCCTCGGGGAGTGGTGGACACTCTCAAGAACAGGTCATCACAGTCATCACTGCCCTCCCGCTCCCCTTTCAAGCCACTACAGGACCTGATCAGTGCACCTTTTGAGGTTCTGGTGTTAGATACACACATGTGTTTCCACGGGGTTTCCCCAGTTGCACCATAATGAGGCCCCAGCTAAACTCATTTAGCTCTCAATTTTACCATTTCCTCTTTCTGTGACTCCCTCAACCAGGGTGTAGGTTATCAAGTGACTTGATATAATGAACCTCAGACCCTGGAGTTTCATTGAAACTGAATCAACAAATAGAGCTCATTCAGATTCAGATGAAACAAACAACTGGCCCTGCATAAACCACACCACTGCCCTAAAATAATACTATCATCCGCTTCCAATGTGGTGGTGCTTGTGTTTAACAATGAGGAAAAAAACAACTGAAAATAAAGATATGGGACGAGATCAACTAGCTGCTGATGAAGCTGAGCCAAATATGTTGTAAAGAAACTTCTATGTTAATGCCATACATTCACCTGAAGGGCTCACTCTCGCCCCATATGGCCCCACTCTGCCCCAGGACAGCGAAGTTTAAAAGTTGGCACCTCCCTCCTGAGACCTTGGTTCCATACTCTGACCCCACAGTTAACAGACAGGTATATTCACAATCAGGTGTCTATTGCAACTAACTGGTGTATACCACCAGAACCTTAGGTGCGCAGACCAACCCTCATGGGGTAGATTTATGGACTTCATGGGCGACATAGCCAATAGACCTCAGGTACCCTTTTTATCCCCATGAACACAGAGGCTCTTATGGTGTCACCCTACCAAATTGAGACAATGGAAAAAATTAAATAAGAACGCCTCTGTGGTCTGATAACTGAAGACCTCATCACATACACCCATTTATTAACCCATCATATCCCACTTTGGCCTCATTATCTTAAGCTCAGGTGGAGAATGTTTCCTCATATATTTAGCAAATTTTAGGTCTATGACAAGTTAGCCACAAACTTAAATACTAACTCCAGTGTATGTACTATGAATCAATCTAATAAGTTCTATTATGCTCATTATTTGTTCTCTATGGACATCACGGTCAATTCAAGGCATGCTGTAATCAACGCTTTGTTGGACACCGGCGCTTTATGAAATTTCATTGGCCTCAAGTTGGCCCTGGCCTTGGATCTGATAGTTTATACAGGACACCAGTCATGGGGGCCTCACGGGTACCAATGAACACACTGACCTTAACTAAGCTAATAAATTTCTTGGCCCACTGACTTCACTTTCATGACAACTTCTCAGTGATTCCCAGCCTACTATACCTCATGACCCTAGGCGAAGGTTGGCGGCGCCAACAGTTAATGGTCATTAGCCTTGAGCAAACATCCTTGCCTTCATGAATTCTGATATTAATGCGATATCCCTCTGCTCCCCATCCTGGCTGAAAGAAGTGCAGTAGTGGCCAACATGGAGTACTCCACCTCTGAAGCGGTACTTAAACTGCTCACATTTCCTCGAATAGTTGAGCTTTATAAAGAGATTTTTTATTAAATAGGGCCAAATGTCTGCCGCCCCACTCTGAGTTTAATTTATACTTACACCTGATGGTGTATCTCATTAATATCAATTGCCCATTTACCCCTACACTGCAGCTGAGGACCAAGCACTGAGAACCTGGATGAAGACATCATACCCACGGGTGGTTAATTAAAAACATCCCTACTTTGTCTCCAGTAATGCTCACCTAGAAACCAAATGGCACCCTTTGGCCATGCGTAGACTATAAACACCTAAACAACGTTACTATTCCTGGCCCTTACCTGTTACCACTTGAGGCCATGATATCACAAGCAATTGCAAAATCTAAGTTACTTACAAAACTGGACCTGGTGATTGCATTACATCAGGTCCAAGTGAGAAATGGGAAAATGGCTAACAGCCATATGAACACGCCATGACATATACTAGTTTAAGGTCATGCCATTTAGCCTCAAAAATGCTCTGCCCATATTCTAAAGGGTCATTGATCATGCGCTATTAAACTTTTATTCACTTGCACTGTGGCATACATTGATGACATTTTGGTTCACTCTCACACACTGGAACAACACAAAAAATACTTGGTATCTTTGGCCACTTCCTTATGAGAGTGGGCTTGCACATGAAGCCCTTAAAATCTGAATATACTAAGTATGAAGTCCAAATCTTAAAGAATCTCATATTAACATATAGACATGTCATTACCACTTGAAACTAGAAGAAATAAGGTCGTGGTCTACCATACCACCCAGAGGCAGCTTCACAGTTTCCTAGGTTTAGCCACGTTCTTGAAATAATTCTTTTCGTCAATCCTTATACTGGCTTTCCACTCAACCCCTAATGGGCAATAACGTGCTACACATCTAGATGAAAGGATGACAGTGGGTTTTTGAAACCATCAAGGAGGGGTTTACCATTGCGTATGTTTTGCGCCATGCCAACAAAGACAAACTGTTTATAGTAGCATGTAAGGCCTCCAGAACGGCCATAGGGCGGTCCTGCTACATGAGCATGCTGGTTGCAAACACCCAGAGGCTTGTTTTTCAGAAATTTGACCGGAAAATTAATGCTCTTGTGCGATCTATAGCAAATACTGGCTGCTGCACTTGGTCAATGATGCACTGGCAATACTTGTTGCAGGGTTCTTCAAATATGGTGACAGTATGCACAAACCACATGCCAATGACATATTTCCGCAAAATGCAGAAGCTGGTGCATCATCAAACCAAGACCCATTGTTACCTTCTCAAATTTTTCAAATACAAGTTTTTTTGAGGGCTTACTCACATAATATTGGACATCTTGAGCAGAAGCCCATCAACTAGAACCAATCCTGTGGAAGACTCAGATTTGGTAACAGCGCTTCTCCCAGAACAAGTTCTTATATATCCCCTGACAGAGGCGGTTGCCATAGTCATTATTAAACCCCTTCAACATTCAAAAACCCGCCCACCAAGCTACTTTTAAAATGAACTCTAACTTAAAGCACCCTTCCAGACCTATATCCACAAAACAACCCCTAGTTTTTAATACCAAATTCTCCCTCCTAGACGCAATATTAAAAACTCAATAAAACCCCCAGAAAGAAAGGCCTTAAAGGACAAGATAAAAACAAGAAAAAGCTCTCATGGATGGTAATCACAAAAGGATAGGATGATTTACTCTGTGATTAAATATTGTACCCAAAATACTTTGCCACGAGTCATAAAAAACATGATCAACTGACCATGGGGCACCCCAGTGTCAAAAAAATGCATCAACTTGATAAAATGAGCTTACAACTTGAATGAACTAATAATAAAGTGCCGCCAGGGTGTAACGCTCCCTTTTCTGCTCTCAATTGAGTCAAACAGAGCAGTTCAGAACAGACTCAATCACCCACTCCAATAGACGGTAGTACCTTGGACGGCAGTATTTGTTGACTTGATCAATAAACTGAAAATCTCCTGGAGATTTGACGCAACTACGGTGGTCATAGACTAGTTTGCAAAAAAATACCATATACATCCCCTGCTTGATGACAACTATTAATGAGGACATGGCCTGACTATTTTCTTTCTTAAGTTTTCACTATGTTTAGAGTACCACAAGAAGTGATAAGTAACAAAGGTTCACAAATCACCTAAAAATCCTGGGACTTTATATGTGAGGCATTAAAAATCAAACTGTGTCAGCTATTGGCGTACAACCCTCAATCTGATGCAATAATGTAATTAATCCAACCAGTTTCTTAAATCTTACTTTCGTTGCTACTCCACTGCTTCCCAGGACACCTGGGTGCCCAACCACCCTTTAGCCCAGTTCACATACAATAAGTTCTATATGAATCAATAGGGATGTCATCAATATACGCTAATATAGGGTATAACCATTCCTTCCCTATTGGCATGAGATATGCACTGACATTAAAGCAGCAGACGGGTCATATAGAATATTTGTAAGATATGCCAACAAATGCAGAAGCAGATGAATAAAGCCGCTCAGGATGCCAAGCGATTTTCTGACCTGAAACACCATGAAACACCAGACTACCAGGTAGGTGCCCTTGTGATGGTGGACTCATATAATCACCTCAAGATTTCAGGTCAAAAGCTGGCATGTAAGAGAGTTGGACCGTTCTCCATCAGTAAGCTTTTGGCCAACAGGTCTATCACGTAAAAAATCACCCTATTGTAAACCCACACAGCTTTCCATTTTTTCGCGCTGTCCCCATTCAAAGGCAAGAGACTGAAAGTGGTTTACCCAATACTGATAGAGAGGGCTCTGTAATTTTAGGTTGAGGAGGGCTTAGACTTTAACAGAGTCAAGCACGGAATTCAGTATTTGGTGGTCTAAAAAGGGTATCTGGCGTATAAGAACATTTAAATCCCCATTTGGGACTACACCAACTGCCGCAAATTGATTTATAACTTCCATGCCTGAAACTTTAATGCACCAATGCCCTCTTCTCCCAAGCCTTTGGAATCAAGCCATCAAAAACCTTGCTGCACACAATTATGCGTTAGTAAAAGACATGAAAGGGGGAGTAAAATCTGTCATTCTAAAAAGGTTCTGTAAGGGTCCCCTGCCACAGCCATTAAGTTTAACAGGACTCTGCATTTCTTCCAATTGAAGAAAGGGAAAGCCCCCAAGCACTATTGATGGAGAAAATAGCGGACTTGGGTCAAACCATTGATGAGAAATGGGTGGCCACTGCCCCTTGAATGAGTCCACCTCAACCCTGGGCTGATGGGTACCCAATCCCTTCATTATCAAAGATTCCGCCACGGCAGATTTAACCAAAAAATGAGAATGTATGTCAATAAATCTTTAAGGATATTATTGGATCATGCTAAAGTCCCAAAAGGGGTGAAATCATTGCACTTAATTAATGGAAAAATAATGAGCGTCCAAATTGATTAACCCATAGATGTTACAACTGAGCAATCTACATGAAAGATACAATCTCTAAGGAGATTGGAGCTGAAATATCAGCATCCTTTGAATTAGTTATGATGGGGGGTGAAAGGCGAGTTGGTAAGGGTGTACAGCTACCAACCTGAAGGTTGCGGGTTCAATTCCTACCCTTTTCACATCAATCGGGGTGCCAGCCAAAGGAAGCTATTGGCGGTTAGTAGGTCTGGTAACACGAAAATCTTACCCATGATGTAACCAGAAAAATTTGAGTCACAATCCAGAGGTGGAAAAACTTTCTTCAATGGAGTTGACCCTGTTCAGGTTTCATGTCATTTCTTTCTTTCAGTAATGCCTGTCCCCTGGTCAGCTTGCCTCAGTTAAATAAAAAATAGTTATGATCTTCAAATCAAAGAGCTGAAGATTCCATCTGGACTTTATAATATCAAGGTCTCCAGAGAACATAATATTAAGCAATTTATCTGCACAAAATTCTTGGCGTTCTTGGTAAATTTGTCATCCTAATTTTCATATAAGTTCTTAAGACACCCCATCCACCTACCAATACCAGTATAAAATCCGCGCACTCTGCCTATAGTAAGTGTTGATTATTTTGCAATTTCCTTATTAAATGATAATTTCCAACACAGAAAAACTTTTAAATATTATTAATTATTTAAAAAATTTCTTCCACCTTTGACAAAACTGCCACAACCTATTGATTGCCCTCACTTGTTGGTCTCAGTGATGGAAGTGGCCATTTCCTTAGTGTTCTCAGTGTTAGCATTTAAATGTGAGGAGAAATGAGATACCTACCTAATAAAGGTTTTATACCAACTACTCTTTCAAGAGTATATGCACACTGATAACTGCCCTAAATTAAACATACAGACTTCTAATTCAATCTGCCGTACACAAAACTTAGTTATAGAAATTCTACAGTACATTGTAGCATTAAAAAAATTATTCCATAGAATCTATAACTAAAGTAAAGCTGGGCTTAGAATATGGTTGTGTGACAACCCAATGAAAGGCTAAAATGCAAGTGCACATCATCCCTGATGACTTTAGAGGAGGGACGCCCTATGGTTTCTGTGACGTTAGTAAAAGGTAAGTATTATACTAAAAGGCCCTTATAGCGAAATAAATGGCTGCAATGAGGCAACCACAAGTCTTGCTGAGGCAACCTTTGGAGGTGGGAGAGGCATGGATTATGACCATTCTTCTATTATCAATTGTTGGCCTTTGGTATCAATCTTTAAAATATCTTATTTTTATCTATCTATAGTAATCATTAGATTCACTTGGAAGAGTTGAATTTCAAAAATATTATTTGGATTGCAAATAAAAATTTTCATTGCTTTGACTTAAATATAGGGTGGCCTATTTGATTTGTTTTAAGGTTGTTAAAGTGGGCCAAACTGATGCACAAAGTTGAAAAAAGTAATGGGATGATGATCATTTATACTTTTTCTTTCCACTCAGCGAAACTTTCTGAGTAAATTTTGAAAAATTAAACTATGTAAAACTTTGAATTCTTTAATCAAGACTACCCCATGTCATATGATTCTCCGCCAGCTGCTCTAGTATGGGGCAGCGGCGAATCTCCACCCAGAATTCTCATATGTTGGGAAAATGCGCTTGGACTGGTTTATACAGTCCACCAAAACCTTAGGTCAGTTCAATCCACCCAAAGATCTTGACACCCATCTCGCGCATACCCAGGTAGTGCCCGCTGTCCCCTGGTGCTCCATTGGAACAATATGCGTTTTAGCCTTCATGTCAAATATGGGAAGTTATTCCCATATAATGATAAACAAATAATAAAAGCAGCTCAGGCTGTGATGCAACCTTCCAGATTCATAGACTTTCGCCCCTACAAGGGGTATTTTAACTTGGGCTTCACATGTGAAGCTGATGCCACCACTGAGGCAACTAAGCTCCTAATTTTCCAGGATACCCCTATCCCCACCACTTGGATGAAGCTCTCATAAGTCACCTACCATGAAAATGGCAGAAGAAGTTTAGACTGGCCTGCCAATTATGATGTTTAAGCACCCAAAAAGCAAGCCAGAATGCCAGTGGCTTTTCTGCTTGTATGACGCTGTATGGAGTCATGAATTGAGAAACAACAGCTCGTTGGTGTAAGATGAGCATGAAAAGAGACCTGGAAAATGAATCAAATGGAAACAACACCAGACACAGGGGGCCTTTCAGCAGGGGATTGTACCACTGGATTGGCTTCTACAGGGTTGATGGTGGGTGGGTTCAATACAATGGCAGAGACAAGGGGGTGGATCCTTGCTCAGAAATAAATGCAAGGCCACAAGATCCCAGTGTATTAATGGCGGATAGTCTCAATGATGGGGTTAAATTACCATAATTTTCTTGCACGTTAAATCCAGTTGACAATGGTGGAAGTGGTTTTAATCATCAAAACTGGCAGTGCCCATCCAGTGTAGGGACTGATAGGCCACCAGGTTAAAGCCATTGGGACTTTGGCAAGAAGGATTTTGTATACAATATAAAGATTGAGTTTTTTAGCAGAAATTTATTGTTAAGGAAGATAAAGAGAATTTCCCAACAATTTTCTAAGTGCAATGCAACTGATTATTTAGTGTTTGATTATAGTGGGTCCAAGAAGGGATTGGGTCCCTCAAGTTTGACCTAACCCAGAAATTTTTGGGGAAGGGGGCCGATAATCTTAATTGGAACTGACATCAAAGGATTCAGCGGCAGGCCGAGTCAAAATCAGTTTGACTGCAAACGCCTGAAATGAGGCTCAACTGCATTTCTGTCAGTTGGCACAACAGCATCTGGCCCACCGAGCAATAGAAATTTCTCAGGGCCATCCCACATAGGGGCGGTGTCAGGCAAACAGCAAGTTGGAATTAGACTGGCCTCCCAGCCTAGGTGCCAGAGCACCCAAACGGCAAACCAGAATGCCAAAGGCACTTCTGCTGGTATGACGGATATGAAACTGGAAGGGAGTTTCACCTATAACTTCCGGTGAGCCAGAATCTCATACAGGCACATATTAAGATACCAGACATATATGGCTGTTAACCCTGATGGGTGTGTGAGTGTCAGCGGAAAAGTCAGTTCATTTTTCAAAACAAAAAAACTAAATTTTGGGAAAGGTTTTCAATGGAAAATAAAGGAAGAAAAAACTGATCAACAATTTTCTCAGTGCAATGCAAATGATTTAATAGTTGTCAATTGATAAGGAAAAGGCTGGGATTAGGTCCCTCAAGTTTGGCCTAACCGGCAAATTATTTTGGAATGGGGGCATATAAGCTCACTGGGAACTGATATCGAAGGAATTGGTGGCAGGCCAGGTCACTGTTGGTTTGACCTTGAATTCCCAAACTGAGACAGGACTGCATTTCCAGTGGTTAGCATAATGGCAACTAGCCCGACGGGCAATGGGAAACACCCAAGGCCACCCCACATAGGGTAGTCCCAATTGGTTGGGAACAGGTTCAGGATGCCAACACGCCCATGCCCAGTCGCTGGCCATTCATCCAGTCAAAAGCGTTGCATTGGCTACAACGTCTGACCTTCCAGAAGGAAGCTTCGAGCTATCATTTATAGTATCCAATGCTGCTACCTGCACATTGGGAATCATTCCTGACAATTTTGAGAGGGGTTAATTTCAACAATCGCGGTGTTAGCTGAATTGAAACAGTCAGTGATTCTGGCCGATGAATCATACTTCATTTCTTTTTGACTATGTGGATTCTGATCACCGGGCTTGTTTACACTCATTTTTGGACTGATCAACTTTATTTCAGTAATTTCGCACAAATTCCCCTGATCAGGCATATGAGTTTGGGTGAGGTGAATGTGGTCAAAGGGAAGGGATCCAAAGAGGGAGGGCTATTACCCAGCGCTTGTCTACCATGTGTACAAGATCTTTCTTGGTGACAAGGGGTACAGCCACCATCTTTGGAGCCTTTTTACTCTGAAATGGGAATGAGGGCTCAATCAACACACAGGGGACGTTCCCCTGGTTATACATTACCCTTTCCTTTTTTCCAAAGTAAGGGCTCCACCGCCTGGGAACTGCACAATGTCCACATTTTTGTGCGATTTAGGTAGTTTGATTGCCATTACCATTGCGACCTTTTAGGGGGACAGGGGGCGTTGGGGTGGGATTCGTGAAATGCATCAACCAGTTCAATGCAGTTAATGCAATCACGAGCCTTAACCCTACTGTTCTCATAAGCTGGATACCCTTTCCAGGCCACGAGATACTGAACCAACTGCCTTGATTTTCAGGACGCTTAGATGTTTTCCACCTCATCTTCTTCCACATCCTTTATCACAATTGGTTTGGGTTCAGTGGGGTGATCCCCTTGAATGGGGACAACAGAGACAGGTGGAAGATTGGAAGCTGTTTCCAATGAGCTGGAATTTTCAACCAAAAAGCACCATTGCCCAAGTCTTTCTCCACCAGGTAGGGACCTGAAACTTTGCTTGCAAACTTCTGGGAAGGTATCAGCATCCGCAGATGGCGAGTGTCCAACATAACGTGATAGTCCATCATGATATCATGACCAGGAAGCCATTTGCGATCTGCAAACCATTTATATTCATTGATAGCCTTTGTGATGTGCTCCCGTACTAAGGAATGGGTAGACCAGATATGTTCAACGTGATCTGCGGCAGCAGGAACCTCTGGGCGTATACAGGGACTAACCAAAAAAGTGGGACTATAACCTAACATTGCTATATAGGGAGAAAACACCACAGAGGTTTGAGTACCGTTGTTATTGGCAAATTGGGTGAGAGGGAGGCATCGGCCCAAGTATCCTGGGCAGCCAAAGCGTAACAGCGCAAATACTGTTCCAAAATTTGTTTAACCCTCTCAGTTTGTCTGTTGGACTGGGGGTGGTAAGCGTTAAAAATGACAGGAGGTGATTTTTAGGAAGGGTAAAAGCTCATTCCAAAATCGTGCTGTAAACTGGGGTCCATTGTCACTAATGATCTCCTGTGGGAGGCCAAACATCAAGAATAAATGGCATACAAAGAGCTGAGCGGTCTCTTCAGATGTGTTCGCAGAAGTACTGAGAATAAAAAGGGAAAATTTGGTGAAGCGATCAACCACCACCATCACTACTGTAAACCATTAGAACAAAGAAGTTTGACAATAAAGTCCACAGGCACTGATGTCCATGGACCTTCCGCCTGTTTTAAAGGGTGCAGGATACCCTTCCTTCCTGAGTGGTCTGACTTTGCCCAAGCACAGGTAATGTAATTGGCGATCCAAACTGGAACTTCTTTAGTTAATCCCACCCAGTTATAGGGTTGCTTTATCAATTCAATGAATTTTTTGTTGCCCAGATGGACAATCGTGGGAGGGTCTTGATGTGCACAAAATAACCTCGGCTCAGAAAATAGGGGGAACTCAAACTCGCGACCTAAAATAGATGAGCCCATCCACCAAGGAGTACAGAGAGTGTTTATGATTTTGAAGGGCCATTTTCTCAAATAACTCCACCTCTTTGGGGCAGGTCACTTGGCTGGCTAAGACCTGAGAAACAAGTGGGGCATCAGAAGCAAGGGCAGTGGAAGAGACAACGGGGGGAACAATTGACAAAATTTGAGCAGCAGGTTTCACAGTAATGACGTCCGCTTCTTCCAAATCTATGGGACAGTGGGCGGGGCTTTGGTTGAGATATTGGGAAGTACATAAGCGCACCTTTTATGGATACATATTTGGAATTGAAACTGCACAAGTCCTTATAGGTTCAGGCTTGTCAATGTGCCAATCTTTGAGGTTTATGGAAATACAAGAGAGCTTGGTGATCCATGTGAACAGTTAACTCATGCTGGGCACCCTATAACAGGTACCGCCAATGAATCAATGCCCTTGCTACGGCTGCCAGCTCTTTATCGTAGATGGCCCAGGATTTCTCCGTAGATGTAAATTTCTGGGAAAAATAGGCAATTGGATGTTCCAAGCCCTCATGCTTTTGGAGCAGCACTTCCCCCACTTCCACCAAGGAGGCATCACATGCGACAGTATACAGCTTAGTAGGATCCACATGTTTCAGGACGGGAGGGGATAAAACACTTCTTTGATTGACTTTAACGCTTGCTGGCATTTTGGCATCCAACAAAATGATATGTTCTTTCCAGTGAGGGGGTGGAGTGGGGCTACCAACTGGAAAAGAGCCAGGGAAACTTTTTTAGGAAAATGATGGTTCTTAAGAAACTCCATAATTGTTTCTGGGCTGTTGGGGTAGGCCATTCCCAGATAGCATCCAACTTATTAGGAGGAATCGCGTAGCCATCCTTAAGGACAAGGTTCCTGAGAAAGGTAACTTTTTCCTTATAGAACTTTCATTTGGAAGGCTTAACAAATAAGTCTGCCTTATGCAAAGCAGCCACGACTGCTTCTAAGTCAATAGTGTGTTGTTTGGAAGTCAGAAAGTGAATCAGAATGTCATCAATATACATGACTGCACAAGTAAACTGGAGGTCACCCAGTACACCGTCAATCATACGTTGGAACGTAGAGGGGGCATTCTTCAGCCCAGAGGGCATTACGCGGAATGGAAAATGCCTCATTTCATCTGGATCGCTGTTAACCATTCTTGCCCTTCCATTACCCAAATCTGGTTAAAAGCGTTGACGAGATCCAGCTTAGAGAACACTCAAGATTTGGCGATTGCTTGGCTTATTGTCTGCTCTAAAGGCAGGGGGTAGGGATTGTAAACTGTAACTTTAATTGAATGTCCACAATCCATGCAGGGACAGAGGGAACCATCAGCTTTTTTAGAAAAGATGATGGAAGACACGACTTGCGATGTCTTTAAACAACCACCCTTTTTTCAGCATATCATCCAACCAAGTGTTGAGCGCAACCTTCTCCTATGCTGTGTGGGTATACAACGGTCAGTTGATATTCACCAACTGTACCATCGTATGGAATCCACAGTCAAATTTGGTGTGAGGGGGAATACAGTCCATCTTCTCGAAGTCAAAAATACTCTGGTAGCACATCAATTCTTCAAGAAAATTGAACGGGAGGCCTGAAGAGGAAATGAGGGAAGTTATGGAGCTATGACATTGGGCTATTCTTGAGAGTATTAACTAACGGAAATTCTCCCTCAGTTTAATCATTGGCAAAAGACAACATTTGACTCTAAATGAACCTTGACATGTTGCTGAAGCCACCATCCAACTCCTAAGATAACTGGGAACACCAAGTTCAGCATTGCTGAGAACTGATCACAGAAGCTGAACTGGTGTATTGAGAATGTAACTGGCCGGTGAACTAGGTATGAGGTTTGGGAGGCTGACGATGCAACCATCACCAAAGGGCCTGAATCCAGGTCAAGTTCCAATTGTTGAGCCAGTTCAACACTCATGAAATTGCCTGTGGCTACGGTATCCACCAAGGCCTCAAGGGAGACGTTATGGGACCCAACACTAATCTTCATAGGTAATAAGAAGTAAGCGAAGTTCTCTTTATTGGTAGTTGTAGATGAATCAAGTGATACCAAAGAGATGGTACTGGGGTCAGGGGAAACCGCTAGGTTTATAGGGGGAGTAAGCTTGTTGCAGGTCAGAATGTCAGATCCTACTGACATGGGCACAATAGCCGCGGCAACTATGGGGTGTGGATTTGACATTTAGAGTGGAACTAGGCTATTATGGACAGGGAAAATTTTTTTTCACAACCTGGTTCAGTTGAAAAGGATGGGCTATTGCTACACCAATATTAACGAGAAAGGCGGTAATGGTTAGAAATAATGGTTGGTCAATCATGTCAGGGAAACAGCAAGTTTAATTAGACTGGCCTGCCAGCCTAGGTGTCAGAGCACCTGAACAGCAAACCAGAATTTTAAAGGCACTGCTGCTGGTATGACGGATATGAAACTAGAAAGGAGTTTCTCCAATAACTACTGGTGAGCCAGAATCTAGTGCAGGTGCATAATAAAATACCAGATGGATATGGCCGTTAACCCTGAGGGTTGTGTGAGTGTCAAAAAAAGTGGCATAATTTTCATTATAAAAAACTAATTTTTAGAAAGGTTTTCAATGGAAAATAAAGGAAGAAAAATCGACCAACAATTTTCTCAGTACAATGCACTGATTAAATAGTGGTCAATTGATGAGGAAACAAGCTGGGATTGGGTCTCTCAAGTTCAACCTAACCAGCGAATAATTTGGGAATGGGGGCATATAAGCTCTCTGGGAACCAACATTGAAGTAATCAGCAACGGGCTGAGTTGCTGTCAGTTTGACCTCAAACGCCTGAACTGTGACTCGACTGCATTTCTGGCAGTTGGCGCGATGGTGTCTGGCCCAATGAGCAACAGGAATCCCCCAAGGCCACCCCACGTAGGGGTGGTCCCAATTGGTTGAGAACAGGTTCAGGATGCCCAACCCACCCACGCCCAGTCGCTGGGCTGTTCAATCAGTCAAAAGCGTTGCATCAGCTGCAATGCCCGATTTTTCAGAAGGGAGCTTCAAACTAGAATTGATAGTGTCCGATTCTGCTACCTGCAAGTTGGGGAACATCCCCAATGATTTTGGGAGGGGGTTAAATTGATGATCATGGTTTTGGCTGAATTTAATCCATTGGTGATTCTGGCTGATGAATCAATTTTCATTCTTTTTGACAATGTGGATTCCGATCATCAGGCTCAGTTTCCACTCGTTTTCAGACTGATCAACTTCATTTCGGTGATTTCAGCGCAAATTTCCCTGATCTGGTGTACAAGTTCAGGTGAGGTGAATGTGGGCACCGGGGAAGGGATCAGAAGAGGGAGGGCTGTTACCCAGCGCTCATCTACCACGTGTGCGAGGTCGCCCGGGTGATTAGGGGTACAGCCACCCTCTTTAGACATTTTTTTATTAAATACAGAAAGAACGCCCACTCCATGCACGGGGATGTTCCCCTGGACTTACATTACCCTTTCCTTTTCCAACGGAAGGGCACCACCACTGGGAACTGCATGAGGGCTACATTTTTGTGAGCCTTGGGCAACTTGATTGCCATTAAAGTTGCAACCTTTTGGGGGGATGAGGAGCTTCAGGATGGAACTCATGAAACGCCTCAACCAGTTCCATGCAATTAGAGCAATTGTGGGCTTTAACCCAACTGTTCTCATGGGCTGGATAGCCTTTCCAAACCACAAGCTATTGAATGGACCTTCAAGATTTGAGGGATGCTAAGATGTTTTCCACCTTAGCCTCCTCCACATTATCAATCACGATCAGCTTAGGGTTTGTGGGAACTGTCCCCTTAAATGGGGACAACTGAGAAACGTGGAAGATGGGGTGTTGTTTCCAATGAGCTAGTAGTTTTAACCAGAACGCACCATTGCCCAAGTCTTCCTCCACCAAGTGGGGACCTGAACGCTTACTTGAAAACTTCCAGGATGGTACCTGCATTCTAAAATGGCGCATATTGAGAATAACATATGAACCCACTATTATGTCATGACCAGGGAGTCATTTATGATCCGCAAAATACTTGTAGCCGTTGATAGCTCTAGTGAGATGCTCCCGCACTAAGAACTGAGTGGACCTAATTGCTCAGCATGATCTGCAGCATCTGGGACTTCAGGATGCAAGCAGGGTTCAGCTGAAAATGAGGGATTATACCCGAGTGTCACTTCATAAGGAGAAAACCTGTAGAAGTGTGAATTCCTTTGTTGTAGGCAAATTGAGTGAGGGGAAGGTTGTTAGCCCAGGTGTCATGTGCAGCTGCAGCACAACAGCGCAGGTACTGTTCTAAAAATTGGTTAACTCGCTTGTTTTGTTCATCAGACTAGGGACGATACACCATGGAGCAACAAGGGGAAATTTTTAATATGGATAAGAGTTCACTCCAGAACCGCACTATGAACAGTGAATCATGGTCACTGATGATATCCTGCGGAAGAACAAACATTGAAAATACATGGCGCACAAAGATATTAGCGGTTTCTTTTGACACAATTGTGGAAGCACAGGGAATAAATAGGGTAAATTTGGTGAACCGATCAACCACCACCATCACCACTGCAAACCCATTTGAACAGGGAAGTTTGACAATAAAATACACAGATACTGATGTCCATGGACCCTCCGCCTGTTGCAAAGGATGTAAAAGGCTATTTCTTCCTGAACAGTCTGACTTGGCTTGTGCACAGGTAACACAATCAGCAATCCAGTCTGAAACTTCCTTAGTTAAACCTTCCCAATAATAAGTCCGTTTGATCAATTTGATGCATTTTTATTGCCCATATGGCCAATCATGGGAAAATTGTGATGCGCATAGAAAACCTTGGCTCTAAATAGAGGAGGAACCCAAATCTGTGACCTAAAATAGATTAAACCCTCCTCCATGGAATATAGGGAATGTTTTTGAGTTTGAAGGGACAATTGCTCGACTAACTCCAATCCTTTGGGACAGGCCATTTGGGCTGATAAAACCTGTGAAATGAGATGGGCGTCAGGAGCAAAGGTGACTGACGAGAACATGGGAGGAACAATAGATAAGATTTGAGTGGAGGGGATTATGGTAACAAGGTCCACTTACTCTGTGTCTGAGGGGCAGTGGGCATGATTGTGGCTAAGAAAATTGGGAAGCACGTTAATCATGCCTTTCATGAGTTTATATTTGAAATTAAAACTGCACAAATCCTGATAGATATGAGCTTTCCAATGGGCCAATTTCTGGGGTTTGCAGAAATACAAAAGAGCTTGGTGGTCTGTACGCACAGTTAACTCATGCTGGGCACTCTGTAACAGATACCTCAAATGAGTCAACGCCCATGCTACAGCTGCTAAATCCTTATCATAGATGGCCCAGTATTGCTCCATAGAGGAAAATTTCTGAGAAAAGTAGCCAACCGGATGTTCCAAGCCATTGTGCTCCTGGAGCAGATCCACCCTCACTGCCACCAATGAGGCATCACAAGAAATGATAGATGGTTTTATGGGATCCACGTGTTTTAGGATGGGGAGATAAAAACACCTCTTTGATTTGACTTGAACGCCTGCTGGCACTCAGGTGTCCGGCGAAAAAGGCACATTTTTAGCTGTGAGGGGGTGGAGCGGAGCAGCTAACTGGGAAAGGGCCGAGAAAATTTCTTCAGGAAAATAATGGTGCCTAAGAAACTCCATAATTGTTTCTGAGTTATTGGAGTTGGACATCCACAGAGGGCATCCAACTTGTTGGGGGAATCACATAACCACCTTTAAGGACTAGGTTCCCAAGAAAGGTAACTTACTCCTTATAGAACCCACATTTTGAAGGCTTGATGAACAAGCCCGCTTTGTGCAAAGCAGCCATGACTGCTTCCAAGTCTTTAGTAAGTTGTTTGGTTTTGGGGAGTAAACCAAGATATAGTCAATAATATGTGACCGCGCAAATAAGCTGGAAGTCGCCAGTACACTGTCAATCATTTTTTTGAAACATAATGGGTAAATTTTTCAACCCAAAGGCATAACGCAGAATTGAAAATATCTCACTCTGTTCATATTGTGGTAAGCCATTCTTGCCTATCCATTACCTGAATCTGGTTGAAGGCATTAATGAAATCAATCATGGAGAACACGCGGGATTTAGTGATCACTAGGCTGATAGTTTGCTCTAGGGGCAATGGATAGGGATCATGAACTGTGAATTTGTTTAAGTGTCCATATCCATGCAGGGACGGAGGGAACCTTCGGTTTTTATGGCAAAAACAATGGAAGATGCGACTGGTGATGTTACTTTAAAGAATCACCATTTTTTTAAGTATATCTTCTAACCAGGTATTAATTGCAACCTCCTCATCCGCTGTGTGTGGATACAGCGGGAAGTTGATATTCACCAACTGTACCGTTGTTCTGAAACCTAAGTCAAATTTAGTTTGAGAGGGAAGATGGTATGGCTTTTTGGAGTCGAAGATACATTGATAATGCATTAATTCCTTAGGAAATTCAGATGGAAGGCCCGCAGGAGAAATGAGAGAGGTAATGGAACTGTGACCTTGGATTTTCTAAGGGCATCAACTGTAGGAAATTCCCCCTCCATTTGATCATTAATGAATGGCAACATATTTGACTCCAGGTGGATTCTAACATGTTGTCGGCGCCACCATCTGACCCCAAGATTTCAGAAAACACTAAGTTTGGTATTGCAAAGAAACAATCGCAAAAGCTAAACTGATGTACCAAGAAAGGTACTGGCCAATGGACTATCTATGATGTCTGGGAGGATGAAGAAGCCACCATCACAGAAGGGCCTACGTCCAGATCCAGCTCCAATTGTTTGTCTAACTCAACGCTCATAAAATTACCCGCGGCTCCAGTATCCACTAAAACCTCAAAGGAGATGTGGTGAGACCTAATACTAATCGTCATAGGCAATAAGAAATAAGCGAAGTTTTGTTTATTGGTAGATTCAGCCATTTCTGCTGCAACTGAAGAAATGGTAAGTAAGTCAGGTGCAAGGTTGGGGACCTTTTAAGGAGTAAAGTTGGGAAGAGCAAGGGCTGGGAACCAGCTACTTCAACCTGGGCTTTTACTTATTCATTAATAGGTGAACCAGAATAACACAACTCAGATGCAGGGGTATTGTTGGGCTCCGAGGACTGGACTATTACTGGTTCAAAGATCAGGTCTGAGTCCAAGTCATCGTTAGGTAGTCCAATAATGTAATTTCCCCCTTGATAGTGGTGAGCATAGCGAGGGGAGGCGTTAATAGTGGTTGCAGCTTTACATATCTGATCCACTGTCCCTATAAGGGTGGACCAAACATCGTGATGGTTAGAGACAGAATCCAACCCTAACCTAAAGGTTGCTTGGAGCATATCATCAGAGAACTCAAGTGGGGGAGCCTGTTCGTGGAAGGTTGAGATTAAAGAAGCCAATATGGGGCTTTGCCATAGTAGAAAGCAAATAAAATATATGGTCTGGGCGCGACACAGGGGTTTCAAAGCAGCTGATACTGTTGTGACCAGCGAGGTGGAATCACCCGCTTTCAAAGTAGAACGTAGAAGTTCTCTTACCCACTGATGGGCATCCCCTTCTACTGCGTCCAAAAGGGCGACTCCTTGTTGGGCATGGGATAGAGCAGCGGCATTGTTAAGGGCAATAGCAGAACGCATTTACACCTCAGTGAGGGTGTCAAGAGCTTGATTGACAATATCTTTGGAGGAACACTCAGATTCCCTTCTTGAATATTAGGTGGTGGGAGAAAAAGTTATCCACGGAGCTCTGCTGCCCTGAAGAAGTTTCTCTAAGGTATAGTGAATACTACCCACAAAATTGGCGAGTGACCAAATGAATGACCTAAAGCAGACTACTGACTGCACGTTCATTTGGTAAAGGGTAACCTCTGTGGCGCCCACCTTGAAGAGAAGGGCGGAAATGGCAGAAAACAATGGTTGGTCAATTATGTCATGAAAATGGCAGAAGAAGTTTAGACTGGCCTGCCAATTATGATGTTTAAGCACCCAAAAAGCAAGCCAGAATGTCAGTGGCATTGCTGCTTGTATGAAGTTGTATGGAGTTACGAATTGGGAAATAACAGCTCGTTGGTGTAAGATGAGAATGAAAAAGACCTGAAAATGAATCAAATGGAAACAACCTCAGACACTGGGGGCCTTGCTGCAGGATATTGTACCACTGGGTTGGCTTCTACAGGGTTGATGGTGGGTGGGTTCAATACAATGGTAGAGACAAGGGGGTGGATCCTTGCTCAGAAATAAATTTAAGGCCACAAGATCCCAGTGTATTGATGGCGGATAGTTTCAATGATGGGGTTAAATTACCAGAAGTTTCTTGCACGTTGAATCCAGTTGACAATAGTGGAAGTGGTTTTAATAATCAAAACTGGTAGTACCCATCCGGTGTAGGGACTGATAGGCCACCAGGTTAAAGCCATCGGGACTTTGGCAAGAAGGATTTTATATACAAAATAAAGATTGAGTTTTTTAGCAGGAACTTATTGAAAGGGAAAATAAAGAGAAAAGCCCAAGAAATTTCCTCAGTGCAATGCAACTGATTAAATAGTGTTCAATTATAGTGGGTCCAAGAAGAGATCAGGTCCCTCAATTTTGACCTAACCCAAAAATTTTTGGGGAAGGGGGATGATAAACTTAATTGGAACTGACATCAAAGGATTCAGTGCCAGGATGAATCACTATCAGTTCAACCACAAACACCTGATCTGAGGCTCAACTGCATTTCCATCCGTTGGTGTGATGGCGTCTGGCCTGCCAAGCAACAGGAATTCCCCAGGGCCAGCCCCACATAGGGGCGGTCCAATTGGTTGAAAATAGGTTCAGGATGCCAACCTGCTCGTGCCTGGTCTCTAGGGGCGTTCATTTGGTCAAATGAGTTACATCAGCTGTAACTCCTGATTCATTGGATAGGGGTTTCAAATTGTCTGCAATAGTTCCCAAAGATACCCTCTACACATTATGGATCATCTCCGACAATTTTGAGGGGTGGTTGGCATCAGCGATCATACTGCTGGCTGAGTCAAATGTATTTGCGATTTTGGCCAAAAATTTGATACTTGTCCCTTTTTGACTATGTGTTTTCTGATTGTCAGGCTTTATTCCCATCAGTTTTGGACTTGTCAACTTTGATTCAGTAATCTTAGCACAGATTTCCTCAATTTGGTGTAAAAGTCTTTCTGAGGTGAGTGAGGGTACCAGGGGAGGGATCCTAAGAGGGAAGGCTGTTACCCAGCACTCGTCTACCACATGGGTGAGGTTGCCCTGGGTGATGAGGGGTACAGCAGCCCTCTTTGGACCCTTTTTATCAAGAAACGGGAAGATCGCCTAATCCACGCACAGGGGACGTTCCCCTGGACTTACAACACCACTTTGTTGGTCCATTTTGCTGGTTTGCCTACTCATCCTCCCCTGTGGTGTTCCATCAGGAGCTGATGGAAGGTTTGGCAGCCTATGGCTCTAACCCCATCCTACAATTTGTGGTCCCAAATAGGGCCACACGCCTATCTGGGCAGTGGCATTTGCCTCTATCATCCCTGATTTTAGTAAAATTGCTTTGGAAATTCTTCCCCTTGCTGTCATCCTATCTGCCCCTGACCATCCATTCTGGGCATGCAATAAGGGCGGACAGACTATCTGTCCATCCTGTTCTAATTGGACCATTAAAAATGCAAATGCCCATTCCTGGTGGCTTCCGCTGGCTCTGCGCCTTCATCCACTGGAACCTATTCTACCACCAACCCCACGCTTTTTGCAGTATGAAGTACTATCCTACCCCTCCTCTAAAGCCTACCATTATAGATAAATCCACAACATCTAATTAGGCTCCTCCCCCGACCAGTGCCACAGATGCTACCATTAATCATGTAAAGGATTGGACAATGGTCACGCCCATGCTGCGACCAAAGCAAAAAATCATCAGCCATATGCTGATTCCCAAACTTAATTCAACCAGAACCCATTGGAGTTATTGGCTGCAAATTTATGAAGCAGGTAATTTCATTGAAGAACCATCTCTACAAATTGAACAGATTGTTAATTCAGAATATGACACCAAATTTTTACCTCATTTATATGCCCCACAGCCAAAAGCCAAACCATTTTGCGGTGACCAACAGCTTGCAGTCAAAGCATCTGACACACCATGTTGTCATCCTCTCCGCAAAGATGTTGCCAAATCAGTGGCAATGCTCACAGTAGGTATTCCCCCTCATGTTATCCCCTCAACCCTCACCCCACAAAGTAACAATACATTGAATCAAATACACAAAGATGCCAATGATGCCATCCATAACGTGGTAACTGTAGTGCGGAATCCTGAATCTAAGATTACCTGAACCAATATTACCACATCTATTAAACTTCTAGACGCTTGCATTAGAATATAAAAGCTTTACCTGAGTATATCAGCGCCATTTTTTAGATGTCAATTTCCATGAGATACCTGTAACGGTTGAAAACATACCAGTTTTTTACCGCCATTTTGCCTTTGGATCGGCGGATTCAAAATCAGCACCAAAATATTGCCCAATATGAGGTTCCCTCAAGGTAAGAGTTTTGACTCCATGTACACACTAATTTAACCTCATATTTAAGAAATTTAAAAACGCAAAAAGATGACACAGGTAATCGAGGGTGCCAACCCTGAAATTAAACTTGTTTAATTATTTTCGAAATATACATGCTGACAAATTCTATCCCAATGACATAGGGCACCGTGAAAAACACAAGAAAAACCAGAGTATTTGGAAGATCAGTTCGCTACCAAATCACAATTTTTGTTAAGGATACAAAACTAGGTTCACCGCGGGATACCAGGTAAGACAAGGCAGTAGTGGCCCTGAGGCTATTAGAGAGACCCACGCAAGGGCAGGAAGTTAGAAATAGAGAATTCTGAACTAAGTTCAGAATCGCGTGGGCCTGAACTTTTAAGGTCACTCTTCCGGGAGCCCCCTGCACTTTTCTTTGTGCCCCAAGGAGCATGAAGAATATCTCAGGAGGGGCATCACCCAGCGCTGAGCCCGCATGAACCTCAAAACCCCCAAAAAGCATTTTAACTCAAAATTCAGAAATCTGAATATTGAGTCAAGATGTAACAATCAGTTCAACCTGACCATTACAATACAAATCCAAAGCAATATTGAACCACATTCCGCTGATGCCTGACGCCCTTTCTCTTTGCCTTGGCCTGTGCCCTACTCCGGGATGAGGAAGCTGTTGCCAAATATGAGCCCCCTGATCCTCCTCATCTTCCACCATCTCCAGATAAGAGGTTTTCCGCTGCCCCACCTGGTTGGTTGTTTCTATTTGTTGTGTATCATTCAATCCACTCATTTTGGGCGTTTTGTTTGAATCAATTAGTTACGTTAGGTTTGTTTTTTTAGTTATGTAATGTCCATCCCCTGGTCATCTTACCTCAAATAAACTAAATGGTGATCAATGTATTCATAAAGACTGATGTAGATTTCAACAAGGATTAATGATCTGGATGGTCCAATGAATGAATTTATTGTATGGGTTGAGAGGACAGGCATTCACTGATCTTTAATGCCATGTCAAAATTAGTGTTTTAAAAAGACTCAGGTTGTCTTAATTGCACCAAACCAGTGGTGGGATAGTGAGGCGAGTCAAGCAGAATGCATTGGTTTTTTAAGCGATGAGTTGTGAGGTTCTTGTTTGACCAGATCATGACAAACCAGTAATGGGTCATCAGATTGAAATCTGGAGGATTTGGTGACCTTCTGGTATGGCTTATTGAATAAACATTTAGGTGAATAGTTTTTAAGACCTCTGTTAACATTTAGCGGGCCATTAGTTCAATAAGTTGAGTTCCCACTCAATAAACATTGAGCTCAGAATGCTGATGGCGGCGTGTTTGATGGGACTTAAAGATAATTTTCTTAGATAGTAAACTGATGGGGTCTACAGGAAGAAATTAAGAAAACTAAGGTCTCTTTATTATGCCTTAAACAAAAGAATGAACTGACATCTGACCCTAAGGGGGCAGATAGCTTTTTTACTTGATGGCTGGGTAAAGGAATTGGGGTAGGACTTATAACTGAGCCAGCTGATATAATATTTTTGGTCCCCTTTGTTCAGGGTCTCAAAGAACATCCTGGGTTTGAGAAGGGTTTGACATATAGCTTATATATGAGGTTGTACAGCTTTTACAAAAAACTTTAAGATCAGTGGCAGAATAGCTTTGATCAATCCGAACTTGATCAGATTTACTTGGATCAATTTTTTGGTGGAATAGCTTTTACAAAGTCATTTTTTTAGTCAGTTTAGATTAATTTTTAAAATATTTTTTGTCTCATATCAGTGACCCATGATCCAAAATCTCATACTTTATGAAACAAACTGTGGTTTCTGATTGTATAAGCTTTTCCAAGCTTTGAGGCTGATTTTTCCAGTCCTTGAGGGAATGGGGGTGACAGGGTGAGGTTAAAGTGAGTCTGGGGGACCTGCTGGTGGCTCCTGGTCTACAACGCCTCCCAAATGATCCCTTTATCTTTATCACAAGGAAAGAAGCAGGAAAGAGAGGGTTCTTTAGGGGAAGAGCAGTGACCTTTTGCTCATCAACCACATGGGTCAAATCACCCATTTGTACCAAGGGCTCCACAGATGCCTTTGATCCCCTCTTGCATCCGTAAGGGAGCTTCCCACGGTTTAACCCAAGAGGTTAGGTAAACAGACTTAGAGATACTAGTAAAATTGGATTTAAAGATATTGGTATTGAACCCTGTTATCAATTTCAAGCCTAAGCCAAGCCTGAGTTTGAGCCTAACCACCATCAAGGATGGTCGATGCAAACGACCCTCAACTAAATTAACTATATTCCAATTAGTGCAAGAGGCTTGGACGAGATTACTAACAATTCTCAGCTTAGTGATAAGAACATGGATGATGTTAGTGGATCAGTATTTCCTTCACATGTCCTCACACTTATCTTATTTACAAATAGTCAGAATGTTGAATTTATGCGGACTATGGATGCTATCATGGGTCTTTAAATACCCTTTATGGAAGCCAATTCTTTACTTGGCACGTCAGATGTCTGAAAGTAGTAACTTATCATGCTCAAGGACGCCTGGACGTATCTCTAGCAATTGGTGAACTCATCTTGGCGGTAGCTTCGCCCTTCTTCTTGGTCTTAATTCCTTTTTGATTTACTTCATGAATAAGAATATACCAACTAACTCTTAAAGATGAGCACTTGCTTCTCTTAAGCACATAGTTTTTCTTTATTAATCAGGTAGAACATCATTCAGGTATTTCAAGCGATCTTTAAACATCTTTATAACACATTGATATTGTCCAAATAAATGATTACTCTTGACTTCCTAAGGTATCAAAAAATCTGTTTCATTAAACATTGGAACGAGGCTAGGGTGATGCACAAGCCCAGTGGTATACATTTGGTTAAAACAGGCCTTGACTGGTGATAAGCTTACACATCTGCTGTCCTTCTGGTGAAAATTATATATAATATACACACTTGCCAAATCCATGGCTGAGAAGTAGCTCAATTCTCCAAGAGATTTCATGGCATCCTTGATGCATGGTAGGCGATAAGAATCTTTGTCTGTCAGGTCATTCAATCATTATTAGTTCATTTATACTATAAGTCCCATTCTTATTTCTCAAAAGCAGAAGTGTCAACGCTTAAGGGCTCTTGGAGGGGTATATCAAGCCTGCATTTATAAGTTTCTGTACACTTTTATAGTGATTACTTCTTAAATCTTGGAAGGCGGTAAGGCTTTGATCAGAGAGGTATGGAGCTCTCACTATCAATCCTGTGAACTTTTCCTTGCATAAGCCATAATCGTTAGTACCACTGCTTAAATATCTGAGTATTGATCCAAGAGTTCATTGAGTTCACAATCTTCCTATGTGGTTGGCTCTTTCAGCTAAATCTCTTTGATGCTGCAATGATGTGAACTAACTCAATGTCATCATAGCGGTTCATCTTCACTTTTTCAACAGTTTGACCATCAATCTTTACAGGGTGCCTGACAATGTTTCCAAATAAGACTTTGACTTTTCCTTGATAGTATTAATCTTAAAATTCTAGAAGCACTTTATGTTCCTGTTCTGACTCCTTTGGGACAGTAATTCTCAAGCATTGTCTGTTCATGTATATTGATGCTGATGTTGAATGTCATTATTTTCTGTTCTTCTGGAAGAAGGTCCATCTCTTCTCTGATATAATGTCAAGCCATATTCTTTTTTTACGGTCAGAGGTAGTTGCTTCAATTCCATCATCTTCAGGTTATAACTGACTGGTTAAATGTAATTGAGGTTTGTAATAGGAGTAATTTCTTCTTATGCTCCTTCTTCTCTTTGACTTAGACTATGAGTGACATCTGATAGTTGAGAAGAATGACTGTATGTGGGTAAACTAGCAATTCCCCCAATCTCAACTTGGAACTATATTCCTGTTAGAATATTTTTATGGTTATTCCTAAACATCACAGTCAGAATAGACAAGGCTGCGGTCATATTGCAAGGGTAATGCGGAATAGGCTTCTAGTACTTTGGTTGACTCATGCCCAGCGGTTCTAAACCAAGCTTTGTAATTAATACTAGGGAAAAGATTAATTTTTTCATGAGTTTGGAAGACATAATGTTAACTGAATGCTGCTGACCAGTATTGATAAGAATTTGACTTTATGTATGGTGACTTCAATTTGTTATACTCTTACCAATAATCAAGCTTATGGTAAAAATGGCATTGACTAGCTTACTGAACTCTCATAACTCCTCAGGAAGGCAGGATTACTTGAAAGCCTCAGATGACTCACGACTTAATTATAACCTTTCTAAACGTTGTATTCATGACATGCTTGACATCTAAAATACTGTCAACAATTTGAGTAGGCTTAGAGACTTGAGCCAAGTAAAACTTTTTAGTAGGCTAAAACTTTTCTTGGTTGGGTCTGAGGAAGGCTGGCACAGCCATTTCACTTGGAGCTTCAATGACATACTATCCTGAATCAACATGTAACCCAGGCTCCTCTTCATAAATTCCATTTATGTAGTGTATGACACAATTTACTGATCCAGAGAACTCCTCTTTATGTTATTTTTTTACTTAATTTAGTTTAGTACAACTTATCTAGAAATGTTCATCTTGCTAAGAGTTGTTGCATTTGAACTAGGTAGAATTTGAGTACTTTCGTTCAACTGAGCGGTAAGCCTTCTCCTTAGGTTTATCATTGTGACTAAATAACATAAACGGCCTTTATATCAGTGTGGCGTTACTGATAATTATGATGGTTCTGGTGCCTTATTTTCATCTTATACATGGCGTTAAAGTCAATCAAGGCGTCTTTAATGGCCTTCAAAGATACAAAAGGATTTTATAGCTTAATTCATGTGCATCAGCAGTTACAAATGTGATTCCAGTAAACTAAGCAAGATAATCTTTGCAGTGACTAGATGCAAGGCTATAGTTGTCCAAAGCTGTTGTTCCTTAAGGTAAAACCAGGTCGCATAGTCCATAGTTGACTCAGAATTCCTTACTCTCATAACTAGGAAATATTGTTTAATATTTTTAATGACCTGTGCACTTCTTAACTCAATGTTAAGAATCTCTTTGACTTTAGCCTAAGTGTGATGTGGTAAAGCGTAACTCAAAGAACCTCCTGTGCTTCTTGTCTTATAAACCACAGTATATGGCGAGCTTTCTGTTTGCCAACGGCTTCGTCCATGATGTTTTTGTACATGTGAAGAAATAGGCTATAATTCACTTGCCAAAAGTGAAATTAGGCTTATAATATGGACAGATTTTAAAGCCAATTTCAGGTTCAATCAGATTTATAAATCTACCATCATTGCTGGTTTGCTTGTGATAATAGCACGTTTTCCCTTGGTAGCTAACAGTCTGAGAGGTGGTAGCTGTCACACTTATATGGTTTCGCGTCCTGCTTCAAGCAGTCCAACTGATTGTCATAGCATTCCAGTTTGGTAAAAAATCGAGTATAGACTATGTATAGTATTGTTTTCATATCCAAAAATCCAACTTCTCTCTCAATTAAGTCATATCCAACTCTATATTTCTTTACTGTTATGATAAAAAAAGACTCTTCTTGTCTTAGTAATAAAAGTAGCCATATTTATCTTCAATTTGTTGATCATTTTGTACATAATTTTAAGGGTTAAATCTTTTGAAAACTCTTCTCCACGGTACACTTTAAAATTATCTTCTTAGAACTTGTCATGGATTCTCCATAATTAAAGTAAGACTGGGCTTTCAGTATAGTGTATGACATCCCAGTGAAAAGCCCAGAATGCCAGTGGCATAGCAGCCCTAATGAGTTGTAGGTGAACGCCATATAATTACTGTAGGGTGTTGATTTCTTAGTAACGTACCAAAGGCTCCCATATCAAACCATATGGCTGCAATGTGGCAACCGTGGGTCTTGCTGAGGAAACCCCCAAGGTGGGAGAGGAAGGGAGGACGACCACTCCTCTTGGGCTTGCAGTTGCTGGCCTTTGGTAGTAGTCCCAAATTTATATGGCTTTTCTACATATTGTTTATAATTATTAGGCTCACTGGGAGGCAATTTTTTGCGATTATGATAGATTTGATCTTGAATTGAGTTAAATTGGGTTGATTTGTATACAAAATGATCTTGGTGATTATTTCATGGCTGTAGGGATGGATCATAATGCTTTGAGGAGCTATAGAAAGTAACAGAGCGTCAAATTGGTTTGTTTATATAAAACGGGGTAGGTTTTCTTGAAGAAAGAAGCTCTGAGTTCCAGCAATTGGGATCCCTTTCCAGGCAAAGTGTACAGATGTTTTCATCTGTAGATAGTGTAAGAGAAATAGTGGGTTAGAAGGCCTTGTTTTGTCTAGATCGTGATTATCCATTGTCGGGTTAGCAATGAAAAATTGACAGATGACAATAGCTTCCAAGATGGATAGGTTGAGAGGCTTTTGGCTGGTCAGATCATGCCAAACCAGTTGTTGGGTCGGTAGGCTGAATATGGCATAGTGAGGTGGCATTTTGGAATGGGGTGCGGGGAACCAATTTGGGAGCATAGCTCCTTATGACTTCTGCTAGTATATGATGAGTTGATGGATTTATAGTCCAGAGTGCCCACTCAATGATCATTGGAGATAGGATGCTGATGGCGGCTTGCTTCACCAGATTAAAAGAAAAAATTTTAGGATGAAGTCCATTATCAGAGTCCATGGAGAGTAGTTAGAAAAATCAGGATTTTTTAAAAAAAAACTAAAATAAGAAAATGAACAAACAACGACCCAAGAAGGAGCTGTTTTCTTTATGCTCAAGGGAGGGAAGGGGAGGGGATGAGAGGATGGCTTGAGCTGTCCTGGTTTGATCCCTCTTCTCATTGAGTCCGTTGGTCGCTTCAAGAAGAAAATTATGGATGGGAAGGTTCTAATAATTTTTGTAATCTCATAAATGCTTTGAGGGCAGATGTCTCAGATCAGCAGCAGAGTCACTGTAATAGACCCAAATCTAAGCAGATACACCCAGATTGAATGTTTAATGCATATTACTTCATAAGAAAATGATCTGGCGGCTTAGTTATATTAAAAATTTCTGATGTAAAACTATTGACTGAAACGTTAATCCTTGAACTGAAACCTTATGCTTCGTGATCTAAACCAGTTTCTCTGACTTGGTAAGGAGTTTTCATTTTTGGATATTGATTGGTTTTAGAGGGGTTAGTCGATTATGGACTAGGGGAGAGATGAGTTTGGGGATCCTACTGGTGACCTCTGATCTGAGCTACCTCCCTACAGACTCTTTAAATCTTTTTCACAAGGGAAGAAGTAGAAAAGGGATTACAGGGACCACCTATTGCTAAAAAATAGAAAAGTTTTGAAAATAGGGGGTTCTTGGGGGACAAAGCAGTGACTTAACGCTCATCAACATTATGGGCTAAATCCTTCAGTTGTACCAAAGGCTCCAACGGTGTCTTTAGTTCCCTTTTTCGTCAGTAAGGGATCTTCTCATAGTTCAACTTAATAGGTTAGATCTCCAGCCTTACAGAACTCTTTGAATTCTCTTGGTAGTTTCCCATATAGTGAGCGCCAGCAATTCCAAAGTAGCCTGTCTCTCAGAGGGTTCTGATAAGAGTGTTGACCCACTTTCTTTAGATCATCTATGTGTTCAAGTATGAGCCATCTGACGATTTTAAGGGCTTAGCTCTTATATAACTAGGACTTTTTCTCATGGTCCCAAGCATGTCCAACCTTTTTGAAAACTCAGAACTAAACATAGTGAGGGCTACTTCAGAGTGCACCAGAACTCTCTCGACTTCTGGCGATTATATAAAGGCTAAGTACAAACTTTTTTCATAAGCTATATTTGGCGTTATTAGCACCAAATAAAACGACAATAGTAAAGGCAGATTATGTGAAATATGTTCCTTATTAATATAGAAATTGAATGCATATATATTTTTAAGAATTTGGCTTTTCTAAAGTAGGACTTTTAAGTTAAATCAAATCATGCTTTTCTTACAAGTCAATTGTGCATTTGCTTCTTAGTTTCAGGACCAGCGGAACCATATTTATTCATTCTCTGGGAATTTGTGCTCCTTTCTCATTTTATATGGAGCACTGTCCTGCTTGTGAATGCATGGATTTTCTGAATGGTTCTATAGTTCTAGGGACCCTTGTGTCTCATTTGGCTGCATGAGTACATTTGCAGTCTTGATTGATGGAGTTTGCAAAATTAATTTTCTTATTGCAGGTATATATGCATCGGTGAACATTGCTCAAATAAAAAACTATCTATATATGAACTTTTGGAAATTCTCTCATCATTGGCAGTCAAAACCATGGATATAAAAGGGGGTTCCTTCAAGTTGACATTTTCAACATTGTGTACATAGTTGTTAGACTGGTATTAATAGTTGAGTTTCCTCTGACGTCATGCTGACCAGCTGTCAAATTATTTTGGCCGTCAGGGTGTAAATAATGGCCTCTGTCATCAGGTTTTTGGCCCTTTAAAGCCAATAAGAGGGGCCTTAAATTTTTGTAAAGCTTTTTTGTTTACTGATCAATTCAGCTAGGACTAAGTTTTTTATTAAGGCAGCTAATTCATAAGTAATATGATGTGACATATTTAAATGCGGGTTTTAAGGAGGAGGTTTTTCATAGGCTGAGACACTAACTCCTATAGTTGAGCATTTTTCAGCAAGGAGTTCATGACATTTTGCAATTTAGAACATCGACTCTATCAGCATAACTGTTCTCTGGACTGATGCCAAAGTCTAAAATGGGCTCAAAGATGTAAACTAGTGGAGAGTTTGAAAAACGTAAAATCTGGGGCAAAATGGACTACTTTATTGAGTTAAAAAGCATCCATATCTCTAGGGCTGTGGGGACATGGTGCCTCAGGGACCTTTGTAGCCTAGTACAGTCAGGATCTTTCACTGTCTTCTGGATCAACTGCCTGGTCAGCACCCTCATTGTTCTGCATCGTCCTTGTTGCCGCAGTGGTGGGGACTGTTCATCTCAAGGTTTGAGCAAGGGTATTAGATCCTGAAGGCATCTCCATCGATTCTTGTGCATGTGATGCTTCCTAGAGAATCTCATATCAGTGCATCCAAAGTAAGGTTCCGTTTTCACTAACTTGAAAGTTGCCATAACAAGGCTTGATTTAAAAGTAGGGCTTTTGACTCACTTATCATCTTGAATCCTTACAACCCCCTCAAGATCCTGTCAGAGAGGAGTATAGGACTGAAAGAATAGGTCATATACTTGATTAACCACTGTCCCCTGATTGACGTCAGCAATGGAGTACTCTGAGTTCACCTTATAGGTGACCTTATAAGGTCCATATAAAGAATTTTGAACTTGTTCTATCAACCTCCAGGTCAATGGTGATAAAAGAGAATAAGGTCAATTAATTGAAAATGGGCAAAGACGGATAAGAAATAAATCAGTATACCTTCCTTTCTGTGGTGGTGACTACCTTGTGTGGCTAGAGATTGAAGCTGAACAATTTACTGTCTAAAGCCCTCATAGTTATATCAAAGCTCTCAGGTATGGAGGCATTGAGCAGGGGCTGGATGCTTCTTGGTGGTCAGGGAGCAAGCCCATATAGAGATAAAGGGGGACATCTTGGTGATTTGATGGTAGCTTATTTGGTAATCAAGCAAAGTGCTGGTTATATGTTGATTTTAGTGAGCAGGATTGGAGCCGGCCATGTTCTGCAAAAAGAGATGATAGTTCCGTTAGCACTGTTCCACACCCCATTGGTCAATGGGTTATATGGGCGGTGAAACTTTGGTTAGTCCTAAAAAGTTTAGTTAGATCTTGGACTATCTGCAAGGTATAAAGCTAATTATTTTTCTAAAAGTAAAGTTTGTGGGCGTCCATGTGTCAGACAATTAGAAGTCCGGTGTATTGATAAGACTGGTTTGGAGGGAAATAACAAAAATTATTGGCCAAAAGACTTTGGTCAATTCCTGGTGGAACCCCTCAAATTGAGTTTACACTTCTAATAATATTCAGGCAATTAACATGAGTTTGGGTGGTCAGATTGCACTGAATTGTCAGCCAAATCTGGGGAGCCCTTTTGAGGCCCTTCCCCCTCTTACAGCAAATCTAGTACAACCAACACCGTGGAGATTGTCCCCTTTTAGGGTTTGAAGGAGTCCCAAAAGGTAAAGATATTTTTTCACTTAATGATTAGCAAAATTTATTAAAATGTTGCCTCATGTATATATCCTACTAGTAATTGATTTTCCATAAGCTGTTCTACAAAAGCGAGGTGAGTTTCCTCAGCTATGATAGTTGAATTTTCATATTCCCTAATTTAGACAATACTAAGCTATTCTAAACTTAACATTGATTTCCCTTCAAACCTCAATATAGTTTAAATACAAAGTGGAGAAATATTGAGATGGTTTTATTTAATTCCCATTACCACAACTAATGAAAATTTATAAAACTCCGAGTTTTTAATATCTTTAGTGCTTTATTTTTTTATAAAAGTAGTGTCAATATCCTGAATTGTTAAATTTTAGGCCCACAATGCACCAGAGAGCTTATTATAATCCTAAAATCCAACAAGTGGTGCTCACTACATGGGACCTGCTCCACAATTCTCCTGATTAAAAGTGACTATTGTGCCAGAACCAAGACTATTGCTTCAGAGCAACAACTATCCAGTGCTTTGTCTCGCCTCAAAAGGCTTGAGCAGCACTCTTCTCAAGGCCTTTATGGAGCCTCGACCACCATTCACAAACCTCCTTTCAGGGACAAGTTAAGCCGAGTGAGGGCAGTATTGCAGTCTTTCTCTTTGTGTACAAATATGCTATGGAAGGGGCAACTGACCAGCAAAAACTCAAAATATCCTTCCTTGCTTGAGTTGTATGGCTCAGGAGATAATGGGTCCCACTATGGCCACACTTAGCACCTGGGCGGAGGTGAAACAAGCGCTCATTAATGAATTTGGCTCCCTACAGAGTTTACAAAGACAAAAACAGGCCTCTATGTGTCTTATCCTGCAAGAGGGGGAATCAATCACCTCTTTTGTTGAGCGCTTTTATAGTAAAGTTAAACCTCTATTGCTTGCCAAACTGCTACCTCTAGATGATGCCATTGCTGCTATCCTGGCTGGCTTGGCGTCTCATCCTCATTTAACAATGCATATCTCTGCAGTAAAGCGCACCTTCCAAACTTTACGGGATATTAAAGAGGTTTTGCTAGCAGTGGCTGATTTTCATTATCTTGAACATAAGCAAAAAGCTATGAGGAGAAAGATCAACTCTGACCCATCCAGCCATTTCAATGGTTATCTCCTTCTGGAACCCTGTTTCTACAGAGCTGCAGCAACGAGATGCTCCTCCACCATGTGATGATAGCCCAAAACTACTGGCCGTTATGGGGTAGTGCTCCCCTTCGTCTTCAGCTCAAAAAACCCAGTTGTTGGAAGCAGTTGACCCTTTGCCTTACCCATCTTTTACTCCAGAGAGGCCTTCCCAAGTGGATCTAAAGCCTGCTTCTAAGCCTAAACTTCTTTCTCAGATGCTAATAGCCAACACTAACGATGGGTTAAATGATCAGGTCACAAAAGCTAAACCGTCTGTTTCACAAAAGCACACAGCCACTGATCAACTTAAAGCTTGCATAGTTAAAGCATCCACCTCCACAATGCTATCACCCTCGACCTCAAATCCAGCTAATTCTAGTCTAAAACCTGTCTTCATGAGGCCGCACAAACCCCCTACTTTGAAGAGCGAAAATTAAGCCATGACAAATTCATCGCCTCCCCAAATTTTTATAAGATGGAGGAGCAACCCCAGGTCGTATCATGCCATAAGGGAAGCCCTGAACCTACCTTACCCCCTATGGGCTCCCTACATGCATTGATAACCCCACAGATGATGAATCTAAAGAGGGTGGCGAATATATGGATCATTATGTTTTAGGAGCCTCAGGTGAAGTGGAGGTACCTGACCAATTGAACCTGGAGAGAGTGGATTGGGCAAAATCCTCCATCAAACTTATCTCTGGCAAGCGTTGAGGGGTTTTTAGATTATTGACACTACCAGTGACTCTGACCAGATCATTGCCACAGTCATTTGATCTACCCAGTGTGTTCATACCCTGCAGTCAATCCAAGATAGATACCCTGAAAATGTCAGAAGACTTGCCTTACTATCCTTCTAAAGGAGGTCCTAGCTCTTTCGCCCAACTTGGGTGGAACTTTAACTAAAGTGGAGTCCGCTATTAATGGAGTCTGAATTAGAACTTTCCTTGACACTGGATCCCCAGTGAATGTGGTGTCAACAAAGCTATTAGAAATATTAAGCTGGCCCCTGACCTCAACTACACCAGGAGTTTGGAACTGCTGGTCCAGCCAACACCAAGCTATTGGAGCCTACTCTTATCTGCCCATTCGTTTTGTGAGCTCATTTTGTCAGCCCCAGCGGTGTCTTTGGCCAACGAAACCTATGAAATACTCATTGGTACACAGTTTATGCTCATATATGAAGGTGTTATTAACTTTTAGCAGGGCCATCTTTCCTTGCTTAACTATGAGGTTCTCTGATTCTGACCAATGGTGAGCGAAATAAAAAAAATTATTCTTGCACAGTTAAGTTTTCCTCTTAAGCTTTAGCCCTTCATTATACCACGGCAGGATGGCATATGATCATTCTGCCTCAATCAGTGTACGCCCTAAATGGTATTCCTTTCTGTGCCTCCAAAGAAATAGTAATCAAGTCGGGTGAAAACGGATAGTTGAAACTAAGATTACCTTACAAATCCCCCACTCTTTTTAATTCACCTAATCAGCAATAATAAAGTTAGCTCTCTAGAGCCCCTAGTATTGCCAGGTGTGCTAGATCCAGCTCATCAAAGACATATTACTTTACTTCTAGGGAATTTCACCAATAAGGACATGGTCATGAAAAAGCATCAGGAGATAAAAAGAGGCCAGCTGATACCCATTGAGGACATCAAGCAAGTTTACTGTATGGGGTCTATAGCTGATATGGGCTTACTCACTGATAAGTCGATATGTACTTTGCCTACCATTCATATACCTGACGAAATAACTCCAGCGGAGCTTGACAAGGTACCCTCTCTACCTGAGAACTATAGTGACATCTTCTCAACCTCTGATACTAACTATCGACGCATGAAGGGTTAGACTCACACATTTGAAGTTGTGGATGCTTGTCCCATCCGATCAAAGCCTTAATGAAAATCAAAAGTCAAGGAGCTACATATGCAGAAGGCTCTCAAACAGCTGCTGGACGCTGTGTTGCCGGTGCCATCCCAAAGCCCTTAGTTGTCTCCTCTTCTACTTATAAATAAGAAATATTATTTTCATCAGGTATTAATGGAATACTGTAAGCTGAACAATTTCACCAAGGAGGAAAGCTACCCTATCCCCATATTGACAACGCTTTAGCCCAACTCTCTGGGTCCAATTTCTTTTCTTCTATGGATTCTGCTAGTGGTTATAGGCAAATGGACCTTTCTCCACAGGATCAGGAGAAGTGTGCCCTTATCTGTAGCATTGGCCTATTTCAACCCACTTGGTTAACCCAGGGGTTAAGTAATGCGCCTGCCACTTTTCAGTGGGCGATGGATCACTTTCTTCAGGATTGTAAGCTGAGGTATGTGATTTTCTATATTGATCACATCACAGTTTTTTCCAAGACCTTCAATTAGCACTTCACGCACCTAAAAGAAATGTTGCAACTTTTTTGGGAATCTCTCAGCAAGATGAAGCCCTTCCAATGTACTTTCTTCCAAAAAAGTTGGATTTGCTTGGGCACGCTATCTCTCAAAATGAGTTACAACCTCTTTAATACAAGATGGAAGCGAAATCTAAAATGCCTGTGCCCTAAACCTTTCGCAACATACAGGTATTTTGAGCCTTATGGGGTACTATCAACAATTTATCCCCAAGTTTGCCCAGCTCAGTGAGCCCCTCGTACGTCTCTTGGCTAAAAATACACCCTTTCATTGGGGTGCTGAACAAAAAGCCGCCTTTTAGACCCTGAAAAAGTTGCTGCAACAAAGGCCAATCTTCCGCCATCATGATTATGGCAAGCCTTTTATGTTGTTCACAGATGCCTCTGACTATGCTGTTGGATCCATCTTGGCTCAATTAGATGAGCATTGGGTCGATCATTCAGTGTCCTATTTCAGCAAGGTGCTCTCCAAAGCTAAGCGTAATTACAGCGTCACTGAGAAGAAGTACATGGCTGCCTTGCTTGCCATGAAATACTATCGCCCCTTCTTATATGGTACATTGTTCAAAGTAGTTATGGACCACGCCTCCTTGAAGTGGTTTCAGAATATGAAAGACGCACTGAGCGGCTAGCTCTCTGAGCTCTTAAACTCCAATACTACAATATGACATTGAGCATCTTGCTGGGACGCGCCATATGAATGTTGATGGGTTGATGCGGCTGCTTGACCTTCATCTTGTCAATAGCGAATCCAAGAGGTTGCATGACCTCCTAATGACTCCTGAAGCGTGGGATGATGAAGATGAACTAGTACAAAAGATGCTAGCACGGCACTCCAACAAAACAAAGGTGGAGAGTCTGAAGTTATATAGAAATAGAAATAAATTGGTTGCCCTATCTCCAGCCGTCAGAGTGGGTACCCATCATCTTGAGTTTCACACTATCATGGACATGGTGGAGTATGCAAAACCTACGAGTGGGTAAAATAGCGGTATTACTGGGAGGGCTTGATGGAAACCATAACTGAAAGTCTTGGATGCCTGCCTGACCTGTAAAAAAACAATTCAGCTTCAAGACCCGATATAAGTATCAATCTAAAGCGCCTCAACAACTTTTCGCACCATAAGTTTGAATGTCATAGGTCCTCTACCTCATACCACCAGTGTAATCATTACATCTTGGTCATAAAGATCATTTTTTATATGGGTTGAAGCTGTTGCTCTACCCCTCAGACTGCTAAGGCCACTGCCACCTTCTTACATCATTATATCTTCACCCAACATGGGTGCCCCATGTTCTGCTCTGTGATAATGGGAAAAAATTTACCTCACCAGTGGTAAAGCTCCTCGCCACCTCCATGGGAGCACAACAACTCTTCTTGGCCCCCTATAACCCACCCACTAATGGTGCCGATGAAAGCGCAAATAAGCCATGGTCTCTATACTTTGAAAAATGGCCAACTCAGACCCTCTTCACTTAGATATTTACTCGCCCAGTGCCCTCATGGCCTACAGTACCAGCTATCATTGGTTCCTTAAGATGTCTCCATACCATGGGTTGTATGGCCAAGAACCTGGGGTGCCTGCTTTACTAGCCAAAAATGTTTTTTCAGCTGGTACAGACTTAAATCAAGCCATAAAGAAGTTGGCGCAGCACATCATCAAGTTACAATCTGAGGTGATGACCAATTTAGCAAAAAAATGTCAATAAAGAGAGCCAAGCAACTAATGAGCTCCATCCACCACTCCTTTCCTTCCAAGTGTCAGACCTGGTACTCTACTACCACAACTGTATCATGCCTAGAAGGGAAAGGCTTGGGTCCATTTGGGAAGGGCTTTTGTTATCACCTATAAACGAGGGGATGGGTATTCCATTAAGTCCCTTGCTTCTGGCCTTACCATTAACTGAGTTTATGGACGGTTCTTGCGACCTTATTCCCCCTACACTCTTGAAGGTGGTAATGTTGGACAATTACAAGTCCAATGTATTGATAAGAGTGGTTGGAGGGAAATAATGAAAATATTGGCCAAAAAGACTCTGGCCAATTCATGGTGGAACCTCTTAAATTAGGATGACACTTCTATTAATATTTGGGTGATTAATATGAGTTTGGTAGGTTGATTGTGCCATATTGTTGGATGAATCTGTGGAGCCCTTCTAAGGTCTCTTCATTTTACAAGAAATCTAGTACAACCAACACCGCGTAGACTAACCCTTTTATAGAGTTGAAAGGAGTCCCGCAAGGTGAAAATATTTTTGCGCACAATGATTAGTTAAAATTTATAAAAACGTTGCCTCATGGATATATCCTACTGGCAATTGACTTTCCATTGGCTATTCTACAAAATCAAGGTGATTTTCCAGAGCTCTTATAGGTCAAATCCCTATATTCCCTAATTTGGACAATACTAAGCTATTCCAAACTTAACATTGATTTCCCTTCAAACTCTTTTTTTAGAACAAGTGTTCAACCCAAAAGGGGGAGCCGCCACGCATCTTTATTTGAAAATGAGCCGAATAAAGGGATTATGAGAAATAAAAAATCCTAATATATCCTCTAAGTTATCAGTCTAGGAAGCCATATCAGAAGGTGAGGAAGACTTGGGGAAACTTTTTTCCGGTACCCGCTTAAGCTGGCGGACCATGGCAGACAACATAGGGGTTGTGGCATCAGCGACATGAGGTAAAAGGAGGTATAATTGTGGGTTTTTTCATTAATGAGGCCATTGGTGTTCATCGCCTCAATGTATTGAGAAAGTTGATGCTCAGCGAAAGTGATATGAACAGGCACACAAGTGAAAGATTTGATGCACTGGTGGGTTTGGGGATAAAATGGGGTCAAAAAGAGAGGCTTTTGCTGCATCAATGCAGGCATGGCTCGCTCTAAAAGCGAGCTCCTCAATTTTTTATTTTAAATCCTCGTCAAAATTCTTGGGGAAAATTTGGGATGGGAATACCCTCAACAAATAGTTCCATCGCCCAATGAAGATGTTGGCAGAGGAGGGTGTTGGTGGGAGCGGCTGCTGCTTCTACAACCATTTTATTAATATTTTTATATGCAGAAAATGTTTTAAGAGAGAAATTGGCGGGGACTTGAATTGAAGGACTTACAAAGGATTCCTCCAAGGTGAAATTGATCTTAACATTGTAAAGTCAATCCGTGATTTCCCTTTGAACCTCAATACAATTTAAATACAAAGTAGTAAGATATCAAGAGGGTTCTCTTTGGTTCCCCTTACTGCAACTAATAAAAATTTTATAAAACTTAAGTTTTTTAATATTTTTAGGGCTTGATTATTATTTATAAAAGTAGTTTCAATCTCCTGAATTGTTGAAATTTGGCCCACAACGCACTGCGAGCTTATTATAATCCTAAAATTCAACACCATGCTGAGTGAAAATGGATAAAATAATAATAGATCCATGGCCTTAGCACTGGCAGTGGGGACAGAAATTGCTTTGACCCATTTGGTCAAATGGCCCACGGCTAAATGAATGTATTTATGACCATGCAATTTAGCAGGATGGGGGCCTATACATCAATGCTAATGACATTGAAAGGACCTGATATTGCAATGACTGAATGCTGCTACTAGGGACTGGCTCAATCTTAGTATTGGCATATCATAAACGCCTCCAAAGCCTCTTGGATGGTTTCTTCCATTAAATCCCAATATCATCTTTTCTTTAGCCGTTTTTGAGTTTTCTTCATTGCCCAGTGTCCCACAGTCACAATTCCCTATAAGATAACGTCAGTTTGAGGTGAAGGATGGATTAGGGGAGCCATCTCTTTTTTGCCCTCTTATATAGCATTCCTTCTTTGATCTAGATGTTTTGGGTCATTTTCCAGAGTTTGGCCTGGATCTTGGGTGTTTCTTAACTACCAGCATCATGGCCAACCAATTATAATGTACAGTTGGTCCTCCTCAGGGGTAAAAGCAACCAGTATCAGCATCCTAGAGAGACCATCAGCATTATAATGTTTTGCTCCTACATGATGAATAATAGTGAAATTGTAGATCTGCTGTCTTAGGGCCCATCTGGCTAACTGACCATTCAGGTCTTCCATTTATTGCAGCCATCAGAGAGAGGAATGGTAAGTGACAATGATGAAGTGGGTGCCATATACTTAGAGCCAGAAGTTTTTTTGCTAACAAGACAGCTAGGAATTTCCGTTTAGACACCGCTATAGTTTCATTTGGAATTTCTCAAGGTCTTTCTGAAATAAGCTACTGGATGATTGATCTTATTTTATTGTGCTTGACTAGGATGGCCCAAATAGCTACATCACTCAAATCCATTAATATCATAAAGATTAATTGATAAGTAATGAAAAAATGAGTTTAGTGCAAAGAGCGGTACTCAATGCATTAAAAGCTACCATTGTTCAGCCACCATTCAAAAGGCACATTCTTTTGATGGAGGTAAAACAGGGACTTTGCTAGGTTGGCAAACCTAGGGACGAACTGACAATAATAGCCTCTATGATATTTAATACTTGAATATACCTCAGGCTCTGTGAGCCTAATTTCTTCTCAATGGCGTCGACTTTTTATGGAATGGGCTGAATACCATCTTTTGAGACCTTATGTCCGAGGAACTCCATTTCTGATTGTAAGAAAGGGCACTTCAAAGGTTAGAGTTTATTGAAGCTTTTTAATAAGAATGAAGACTTCCCAGTGGTGTTCCACATGGTCACTGAATATTTAGAAAAGATGGTGATGTTGTCAAGGTATAAAAGGACACAGATTTACTTCAGGTCCCCAAGGATCTCATCCATGACGCTTTGAAAGGTGGCTGCCACGTTTCAAAAGTCCTATGGCATCCTCGTAGGTTCAAGTAGCTCATTGTTGGAATGCGCACACCTGGCTTTGTCTTTAAATGCTCCAATTACTCTTATATGATAGCAAGATACATTACAGAAAAGTTTTGCAATACAGTGTTTAATTAGAGAGTAGTCAATTTTGGGTAAGGGATAACTATCTTTCTTAGTGATGGAATTGAGCTGGTGGTAATCCACCACCACCCAATGGCTGCCATCCTTCTTCTTAGCCAACAGGAGTTGAGAGGCCTAAGGACTGCTTGAAGGCATTAATAGCTCAGCTTCAAGTAGTTACTTGAGCTCTACGCCATCTGGGCTTCTTTAACCTTACATTTTTCAGTAAGGTTGGGACAAAAGGGGGAGCGTCCCCCAGTCTCCACATTATGTAGCACCCCACTCATTTCTGAAAAAAACTTAGGTAAAAGTTGAAAAAGGGTCTGAGTACTCCTTTAACTCTCTAGTTTATCTCTGTTGTTCCCTCGTGATCTCCTTCCCAATATGAGTGTTGATTAAAGTCACTTATGGGCGTCTCCAAACCAGAACTCTCTCGCACTTCCAAAGTTGTGGACATCATTGACAGACTCTACTGGTAGGAGTTTAACATAAGCAGCTGTAGTATTAGAGCCCACTACTCAAGGTTTGTCAGTAAGGTTAGCTAATAACACCTATATGGATCCAGCATGGGTGGGGTCTAAAATTTCCGGACAAGTTGGGACCTCTTTGATAAATAAGTTATCTAGATCCCAGATTTCCATAAAGTATCCAGAGGGATGTTGGTGTGGACTCAGGTGTTGCAAATAACATGGGACTTCAGTATTATAGTGGTCTGTCTAGATATATAGATTGGCATGCCTTCATGGGCATAAACTGGAGGTGGGAGAAACTTTACTTGAGAGCCCCTCAAGTGATACTTGAGTCAATTGACCTGGCTCTCATATTCTAATAGACAAGCCTGAACCTAGACCTCTGTTTTTCATCACATGAGGTTTTAAAAACTAGGGGGACTTAATGTCCCAGCAGGGATATAAATCCTTCATTGTAGTGCACTACCATGGAGTAGTCCTCAAGAAACTGAGCCTTAAGCAGAAGTGCATAACACAGATTATCCAGTTCAATAGCAGGGGTATTCATGGAAAGCTTCCCAAAATGGATAGGTAGGGAAGAATAGGCCCATATGGACCGTTTAAACTACAATCCACCCATTCTATAATCCATTTAATGTGGCAAATCTGAATCTTGATGCGTTTCATCAGTTTAGTTGAAATGGCATTCATGGGGGAACCGCTGTTAACGATGGCATGGAATATAATTTTATGAATTAAACAGTGATGTGGGTAACCAAGCTTCATATTTGTGGAGGTATCGTGAGAAACATTGAAGATTAATTAAAAGAAGAGTAAGCATTATCAAGTTCTTTATTATCAATGTGTACTAACCCTTCTTCTTTAGGTATGATAGCTCTATATTCTTTAGAGGTCACGGGCAATTCTTGAGGAGAGATAAGGATGTCATCATGAAGGGCAAGGCTCTTCATGCTGACGGCACTTTTCCCGCCTCCTCAGCAAGGCTAACATGTTTTGGCCTGTGGCAGAAACCATTGTAGTAAGAGCATCAAGGTTGAGGGTTCTTCTGACCTTGATAATATGGACCTGAGGATGGTAAGTGGAGACAAAGGCGGTGGCTTTTAGGTGTAGGGTCAACACAGGTATCTTTTTAAGCACTTCCTTAATTTTCCAAATTTTTATAAAACCATTCTTCTGGCTGATAATATGCATCTGAACCTCAGGATAAGACCCCAACGCGGAGAATACTGCCATTATGGCGTCATCCAAAGTAATGCGAGTTGTGGTTATTAAAAAGCTGTGCTTGAGCGTAGAAGCAGCTGGTAAACTCCACAGAGATCTACCTCTTATTCAGATGAATACCCATAAAGCTTGTTTTTGATTGACTGGGGCTTGGTTGCTGCCAATTCTTGAATTAAGGCAGTATACCTGTTCCCATGTGTGGCATTCCTTTAGATGGGGAGTCAAAATCTATCAAGTGGTGCTATTAAAGCAGGATTGGATATGCTTCACCTTTTGTCATTTGGTAGCCTCTTCCATAAAACTCATATAGGCATTAAAGAAAAAGGTGATGCTTTCCTGGCGGAGAGTGAACTTCCTCTTAAAACAGGCTTAAAATTAGTTACATTAGGAGTGTAAAGGGTATTGACACCAGGAATTGGTGCATACTCAGAAATTTTGGTTTCCGCATAGTGACAAGGATCCTGTTGATCCAACTGCCATCTTAAACCCTCAAGGTCCTTTTAAATATCGTCTCAGTTTCAGTTTAGGGAGGAAATGGAGAACTTGTAAGCAACCTGCTCTTTTAATGCTTGTATTTTGGCACGTTGAAGAAAAACCTGGTTTTCTAAGCTGTCCAAGCGTGTATCGACCCCACAGCAGATTTGCTCAATCTGGTAGATGCGATTATCATTGAGCTTAGTGAAGGCGCTAAGATTATCCATTTCATTTGACAAGCCTCAATAAAGACCCTAGGGTTGAAAGGGACTCCGTCCACTCAAAGCTTGCACCCTTAAGCCACATTATGTTTTTGATCCCATAAGGCGGCGAGGGCTTCCAAAACGTTTTTTTCCAGGAGTCGTCAGGGCCTCTAGGACTAGGCACTTCAGAACCAGAGGGCCCTTGAGGCCCACGGGGACCTTATGGCCCTTTGTCCCTTCAAGCCTTTGGGACCTTCTAGCCTTCTAGGTCCCTCAGGCCCTTCACTCTCAGAGTCAAAGTTTATGAGAGGCTAGCTCCTGGTATTGCTGCTGAAGAGACTGCACCAGGTCCTCAACTTAGATGAGGAGTTGGTTCTAGACAGCCTCGAGGAGTTGTACATCCTGACAAAGCTGGTCCTCAAGGTAGCCTGAAATTTCGCTATCCAACATCATGAGTTGGTTTTCGGGCCTCATTGATTGATCATCAGCTATCAACAATGGTTTCTCAATTATTGTGGATGAAGGAGGAGGCCGCATTATAGAAATTTATAACATGGGAGTGTAAGGTCTGGATAAGCCCTAATCGTTGGGAGACTTTGTAGTGATGCAACCTGACTACTTGTAGGAGGTGATGGGTGGCAGAATGGACGAAATCCTTGAGATAGCACTAGTCCCCAAAGTCAATCTTTTTGCTGTCAAAAGAGCTGAGGTATATAGATCCTGCATAGCAGAAGGCACTGAAAAGCATGGGAGCAGCTGAGCAGACTCCAACAGAATAGACGCTATTATTTTGATTGTTGGTTAACTTTGTTAGAGTTTTCATATTGAAATTGGTACTGATCACTGTTAACAGAAGTAGAGTAAACTGGAACGTGGCCCAAAACTCTAAGCTTTAGGGCTGCATGGGCAGTACTTTGTATTGAAAGGTGATAATTTATCGAGTGACACTTTTCAACCTATTGGCAGGTTGTTTTCTTGACTGCTATTATTATCCATTGTTTGTGATAGACGTTTTCACTTGGACAGTTCAGAGCCCTGTAGTGAGCACCCTTTTTACCGTAACCATTTTCTGGACTTATGCTGAAGTTCAAAAATGGGCTCAAAGCTGTAAATTAGTGGAGAGGTCAAAAAACGAAAGGCTAAGAAAAATAGACTACTTAATTGAGTTTAAAATTGTCAATATCTATAGGGTTTGTGAGATGTGGTGCCTTGATGACTTTCAGGGCTCAGTACAATCAGGATCAATCACTGCCTTCTGAATTGCCGCTTGGTCAACACCCTCATTGTTCTGCATTGTCCTTGTGACTGCAGTGGTGGGCCGCGCCTCTTGAGGTTTGGGAAGCAGGGATGGGATTCCTGAAGGCGTCTCCATCAATTCTCATATGTGTGATGCTTCCTGATCTAATCTTGTATTGGTGCCTTCAGGGTAAGGTTCCATTTGCACTAATTTGAGATCCAACCTATTGAGGCTCAATTTGATAGTAGGGATTTCAACTCGCTCATCATCGTAAATCCTGGCAGACTTATTACTAATGAAACAATATAGTTTTAGATAGCTGATCATAAACCCATGTGATTCACTTGCTAAGTCTTTAAAGCATTCTTCATTATATCTTTTACAACTTTTAATGGCTTTGGCTTTGTAAGTTAGCTAGATAATACGCTACTCAAGTTTGGTCCAAATGCTTGCTAAATGGTTTAAAAATACTAATATTGTCAATTTTACTGAAAAAGTCTTAATAGTGTAGTATGAATTTCAAAAGTGTCCAGAAGTGTTGACTACAATCATGGTCCACTTGCTGTAATTTAGGCTTCTCAGATGCTTGCTAGTGCTTTTTGCACCTAAAGTCCAACAATTTTATTGGGGGTCGCTTTGCACCACTTACAGTAAAAAAAGACTCTAAATTACTAGAAAACTGTATTATTGTACATTTTATTAACTGCTGCGGGTGGTAAGAAATGAACTCTCCTAATAAGTCAATACTTAGTATTTAAGGTTTCAAGGCTTGAAGTTAGGATTACTTAGTAAATTCCAAATTAGGTAATGTGGGTGGTGGATTTATTGGATCATTCAACATTTGCCTTACTTCAGGAAACAGCCAATGGAGGGTGATGACAGGTAGTTTAAATTTTTGAGGTAGGGTTTTTATATTTTACTTATTTATTTGATGGGCAAATATTTGCACATTGCGAGGACCTCTCCAACCCTATAAAAGGGGCCAGTCTTCGCGGTGTGAGTTGAACTGAATTCATTGTTTTAGACGGGGAGGGACCTCTGAATGGCTCCCTTGATTCCCCTGCATGGTTGGTGCAATCCAATTGCCCAAACTAGTTTTATTTGCCCAAGTTTTATTAATAAAAGTGTTACCCCAATTAGTGGGGTTCCACTAAAAATTGACCAGGGTCTTTTGGACAATTTTTTCATCATTCACCTTTGAACCACTCTTATCAATACATCATAATTGTAATTGTCTGACACCACTTCAGCAATTAAAAATTAATTGATTAATCTCTTTTTAATATCATTAACTCTGAGGCGTGGAGATTCATCATTTTTTTAAATGGGGGTAAGCTATGGGTCCCTGTAGGGCCTCAGAACCTTGATGACCTCAGAGGTCCTTTAAATCTATATCTCTGTAGATCCTTAATATATTAGTGCCACTTTGGGTCCAGTCTGGCTATGATTTACAAAGTAAGACTCATGAAGTACATAATTAAAAGACTTTATATCCACATATATAATGCAAAACCTTTTTCAAATTTGCAAAAATTAATTTCTCAGTTTTTTCAGTAAATGTGATATTAGTCATTACTTCTGAGATGGATCATCTTAATCATAGCTAAGTTTAGTCAAAACATTACTTACTTTGGTAGCTTCTTTTATAAAGAATGGTAACCCCAGCAACGGTTAAGCCACTGGTTGACAATATTAATTATGGTTGTGACAAATTGATAATGATCGTATCTCAGTTTTGTTATACTGAGGAGGCAGAGTGATAGAAGTTAAGGGTTTAAGAGTGGGATAGCCAATTAATATTCACCTGCTGTAAGATTTTCTGATGGTGTGCCTGAAATCTACATAATATGTGTTGGTTTTCTAGGTAAAAGAATAGTTGATTGACCTTCTGAAGGGAAGATTACTAGTATTGTTAGCATCAGCAATCTTCTTAGTGGAATATTTCATCACTAAGGAAGTTTATCTCTTTGGCTCAAATTAGAGGAATACTTCCATCACTAAGGCAATGAATTTTGCCAGAATATTGGAATTTACCCTCATTCAAGGACCAGCAGTCCCATGAGAACTTTTAACTTGAAAATAAATGTAAGGTGTGAAATAGTTACTTAGAAAATGAATAGAATTTCTAATATTATCAGAGAAAATAAAGATAAAATAAATGAGGGGAATATTACAGGTTGAGAGCTGGGAGTTTAATAGGATAATCATCCTAGTCTGATATTGGGAAGCTATTAATTAGGTGTATATAATGGATGGTATTATGTAGCAACTGAGCGGGGTGATTCTTAAACAAGTTCTACCATTGTATGTTGCTACAATAGTGATAAATGGATTGGAGGGTAAATTAATCCTATTTGATTGGTGGATGTCAGGGAAACTGGAACGTAGGAGGTCGCTGAGGGGAAAGACCCAGGCTAAAGATGTGACAACAAGGCCAAGTAATCCAACAGAATGAAGAGACGTCCTAAAAGGTCTGTATTATGTTTCCATATATATCTGTGAAGCAAAACGCACACCAAACTGGCCACAACCATCATGAACAAGAGGCTCTGTGAGCTGGGAAAGGTGGCGTAGAATCTAGGACACAGAGTGATGAAATAGGAAGCGGCGGAGCCATCAGAATAGGCCAAAAGTGGGAAGAGGGCTTGTATACAGCTGTAGAGGCAAACCAGAGTGGAAACAGACTCTGGCTATCGTGGAACTTCTGAGAGGTGTATTTTTTGTTGAAAATCACAAATAAAATGCAGAAATCTTTCCCAAAAAACTACTAAACTTTATTAGATTTCTCAGAGTATCTGAGAAAAGCAAAGCCTTTCTCAGCTTGGGCTTAATTTATGGAGAATAATTTACAAAGATAAAAATTGGTTAATGAAATCCGATTTGAGTCATAAACTTTTCGTTCTTCAATAAAAATTGAAATTTTACAAATTGGCTGAATTCCAAAAACCTAGTATCATGTAATTTTCCAAAGTTTTTGGACCAATTACTGCTGAATTTTTCGCCTCAAATGGACTGTTTTCCTCAGCCTTGGATGGAAAATCCAGAATCCATTTTCTGTCAATGACCTTAGAGAGGCCATCAGTGACTCTTAGGGGTTCTGGTCTTTGCTCCAAGGACTTGTTGGACTTGGATTTGAAGGGGCTTTTATAACCAGGAAATATGTCACTGGCTTTGACAGCGGAGTATTGAGAAGCAATTTATCCCAATTTTATTTTGTCACAATTTTTGTCTTATTTCTAGCAATTTCTTATGCTTTAAAAACTCAATGTTAATAATGATTATGGGCCTTGGGCCCAATAAAAAAATCAATTAATAGATTATAATTAATGTAAATAAGAAATATTAAAAAACCTAAAGTCAAGGCTTTACCTGAACTAGAACAAAGTTTAATAATATAATATTGACAATTTGTACAAATTTATAAAGGTATTAAAAAGCTCTGGTACCATAATCTTCATAATGGGAAATAAGATTGATATCATTCTTTCATAGTGTAGAGTACTGCAGAGTCTCTGGTTTGACTTGATCATACTTTGGGGACAAATATACCATCAATTAGCTGTTGGATGAATGAGATAAAAAGGCAATTCTTATTTTATATTCATTTTGGGTAATAATGGGTACTTCTCCACCTTACTCAAAAATAGACTCAAGGGTTGATGGTTTAAGTCTCTATTTCAATGTGAGAAGAAGTTATACATCTGGCAATATTATTATTTCTTTTAATTGAGATGTGTCTTGACTAGTGTTATTGTCCATCAGTAATAACCATCACATGCGTTGCATTACAGAAGTCCTGGCAGGGAGCACAAAACCTTGTAGGTCACTGTAGTTGATATGGTGCTGAATAGGATTGTTGGGATTCTCCCTTTATTGGGGGAAGCCCCAACTAGAGGTCGCAACTACTTACAGGTATATGCCTGATTAGGCTTCCCATTAACTTGGGTTGAGCCCAATATAAAGTATTGGGGATTGGCCCTTATAATACCTGAATTATTTATTATTTCAACACCAGTGACTAATGCTGAGGATGTCAAAACTCAATTGGGTTGGAGTTGCTCCCCCAGATTCCTGACAGTGGTGCTCACTACAGGGGTCCCCCAAGTTCCCCGTGAGAGCTAAAATCAGAAGGAGGAGGGGCAGTCGCTGCTGAGGGCCTTTGGCCCAAGGCTTACCTTGGCCCCCGCCACGAAGAGGTCAAGCCAGGATGAGAGGGGACTAAGGGCCCCCAAAACTAGCCTGGGCGGCCAAGCCCAGGTTACCAGGGTGTCATCCCCAATGCCAGCTCTTATGCTGATGCCAGCCTTAGCACCAATGCTGGGATATCCTCCAGATGCCAGCCCCAGCGCCAATGCCAGGTGTCACCCCAATACTGGGACCTCCTCCCAATGTCAGCTCCAGCACCAATGCCAGGTGTCATCCCCAATGCCAGGACCTCCTCATTATGCCAGCCCATGCAGATGCCAGCACCAGTGCCAATTCCGTGTGTCAATCCCAATGCCAGCTCTACGCCAATGGCCCCGCCTCAGCTCAGATCCCTAGCTGAGGCTTGGAGGGGGCTCTGTTGGTATTCTTTCTTTATTGGGAAAGTATTGACTAGGGGTCGCGACCCACCTACATGTGGATGCCGTATTGGGCTTCCCATTAACTTGGGTTGAGCCTTATCTGAAGTATTGGGGATTAACCCCAATAATATTTAAATTAATTATTATTTTGACACCATTGACTAATGCTGAGGATGTCAAGACTCAATTGGGTTGGAGTTACTCCTCCAAATTCCTGACAAGGTTGAACAGAATCTGAAAATAACTTCTGGAAATTTAATAGTATATTGGGAAAGTGATTAAAACTAAATGATTTGGCCTATTATTGCAGAACAACCTCTAAATTTTGTTTAATTCAGGGTTTGGGCCTTAGAAATAGTAAAGTCTATAATAGTTAGGTATATATGATAACAAAGTATGATTATTGGCAAGCTAAATTATTAAATTTTCTTAGTAATAATAGGCTTCCTAGGGGTATGGCGCTTAATAGAGACTTTTATGGACTGAGGATAAAAACTTTTAAATTACTCAGACCTGTTAAAGAATCTTACTATTCCTGAGGTATGGAGTTGATTTCCTTAGATCCCAAGGTAAACTCTTTGTCGCTGCTGAACCTTGAGGCATGTAGAACTCTAATCCTTTGTCTCTCATTATATCCTTGGTGTAAACTTTAGTCAGGGATTTACAGAATAACGCATTGAGGTCACTCCAATTATGCATAAATGAGAAGGAAGCCCTCTTTACCAGTATTTGATGCCTGGGATTTAACCTTATTTAAATTGGGAACTTTTTGCCCTCAAGTTTCAACGCCATGCATTGATGCAACAATTGGTTTGGCCATAATAAACCTAGGGCTACTCTATATATCTAAAAATGAGATAAAAATGATTAAAAGTAGCAGCTGTAAATCCCAGGAATATAGGAAAAGATTGATGGTCTTGGAGAAGTAAAACCCTAATATCCATAAGTATTATATCATTATAACTCTGCCTAAGATATGATGATTGATGCTGGGAAACGCCCAACTATAAGGGTTAATTTTCACCTAAGGAAGAATCCTATTAAAAACCCCATTCAATATAAATGATATAGGTACTAATAATATAGCCAACCAGTTCAAAGAATAAGTTAAACTGATAAAGCTAGAAATCAGAATGCTTTTAAAGATTTGTAGCCCATTTTATAGGCTTTGAAAGCCTAAAATTCTGAACAGAGGCTCTTATATACCCCCTGGCTGCCAAGATAAATTACCAGCTGGTCAGTATGACGTCAAAAGATCTGAAAGTATAAATGCCAGCCCAGATGACCATACACATGTTGTTTCAGATGATGCCTCATAGGAACCCCTTTTATACCCTAGGGTTTGACTGTTAATGATAAGATAATTACCATGAACTTGTCTAAAGAGAGTTTTCCCATTTGTTGAAAGCTGAGCCATGCCAATAACCCAAAACAGAAATCAGGCTAGTTTGAAAGCATTATCTACAAAGTCCACCAATGTACCCATGCAGCTACAACAGCTACAAAAATCACAAGTTATGAGGATTATCCAGAGCAGCAGCCACGAGTTCACAACTAGGGCAGAGTTACATACAATCTAATAATGAAGCCCAGAAAATCCCAGAAAATCAAAGAAATGGACTTTTCTGGGCCTAACCCACACGGAAGATTTATTAAACTATGAGAAAACTTAATTTAATATTTATAAAGTCCTTCTTTTTACCTCAAATTCCCAAACATTCTACTTTTTATGGTGATATCAATCTAGTAATGTCTTTCACATATTCTGCCTTTTTTATTGGCATTTTATTTGGTGCTAATAATGCCAAATATAGTTATATCAAAAATGGTTTGGACTTAGCTTTCCTGTTTTCAGCATATAATAAGAGGGCTTCAGTGCGCTCAGGAGTAGCCCCTTTATGTAAAGTCTGAGCCATCAACATGGTTGGCATGCTTGAAACCATGAGAAAAGTCATAATTACAGAAGAACAAAACCCTACAATTTGCATTTTGTTAACACTGTGAACTAAAATTAATCTATTGTCAATGGCTCAGCCTCAAATATCGGCGCCCTCTGAGCGAGTGGGACACTTTGGCAATAAATGAGTATCAATAAAAAGGATATAAAGGATGCATATAGACTTAAACTGTTATCATATGGAAGTGACAGCAGCCGCTTCACCAGTAAATCCAAACACCTGGTTATCTACCATAAGACAGTGAGGAGTTCATAGGTACCCTAACATCTCTTAGACTTTTTTAAGAGATAGAATAAACTTTGGATAGAAATTGAATGGGGCGGCAGATGTAGTAAAGGGGCCTTTACTACAAATATCTAAAGTATTGGAGCTTAAGTTTACAATGAAAATATGTGGAATGTCATGCTAGTATCCAAACAAAAAATGATGTAGAAGTAGCTTTGTGGGAATCCAGCAAGGTTTTTTCTCACTGGTGCTGAAAACAGCCAGATTACCAAAAACATTTTTAAAACTAAAGCAAATCCTTTTTTAATTAAAAGTAAAGTTGGGTTTTAAGGGTTTTTATTGGACATAGGACATGTCAAGAGAGTATCTATAGCTCTCCAAAAACCACTGTGGAGGTGCTCGGTGCACAGGAACAACGCAAGTGAACTAGTATTCATCATTATAATAATCAAAATAGCCCAGTAAAGTGTGCTAAAGCTGAAAAGTCTCATGGCGAGAGTGTTGAGCACAGCAGTCATGATAATAAGTTGAAAATTCTTAAAACCTTAGCCATGCGCCTGAGGGCTATTCAGAACCAAGTTTGGTACAGGGGTATGGAGCACTAATGACCAGGTTTGGAGGGAGCTGGATAGGCCAGAGGTGTACCAAAAAGCTGTAATAAATTTTAAAAGAATAAACAGGCTAACACGTCTCAAGACCTCCTTAAAGAGGTCTGCGCACAGGTGCGCCCAAGTCAACATATGGAAAAACGTAAAACGACTATTGTGGTTTATTAAGATATGTGATTAACGATAGATTTTTGTCATGAGTGAACTTAATTAAATAAACTTGGGAAAATTCTGGGTTGGCAGAAGTGGTCCCAAGCCTTGGTGCACCAATAGGCGCACGCTCCCATCCAAAAGGGTAGCATACTTCAAAACTGACCTCACTTGAGTGTTCAAATGAAGTTGTACCTGTCCCAAGCTCATAATTTCATAGGTGTAATGGGTTTCAAACACCCGTTCCCCAATTAACCAGATTGAACCATCGTCAATCATTAAATAGCTCGTCCATTTAACGCCTGAGCTAAAACAAGGGGCTGGGAATTTTGCACCTCACTTGTACCAACCTGGGCATGTTTGGCTTGTACCCAGCGTTGGTCCAAGGTGTTCTTGAGGTCAGGAAGGGCATGAAGTTTAGCCTTTTGGGCCTCCTGCCGCCCAGCCTTGTCCTTGGGGTTTGTGCCTTCTATCAAGTCATGTAAACATGACATTACCCTCTCCTCCTTCTTGGGATCCACCCCCTCCAGGGGCATTCACCAAGGAAAAGTTTTATGGGCAGGGGCCAACTTCATTGCAGCGCGGCTGACTTAGACTTAATCCTGAAGCCTCAGGGAAACAATCGTGGAATTCTTCAATTAGCTCTTGGGCATGAGCGCAGTCACGCGCTGGGTCCCAACTGTTCTCCACTGCATCAAATCCCTTCCAGGATACAAGATATTCGAGCCTTCTTCTTGCCTGAAGAGAGGCTACAATCTCCTCCACTTCCCATTCTGGCGCCCCAACTACAAGATAAGCCTTAAGAGTCTCTGGAGAGGAGCCCTCAAACAATGTGAGCATGCTTTCATGGAATAATGAAAAGATTGAAATGTGGGGAAAGATCCAACTGGTACGAGGCATGGCCCACCTTTTTGACAACGTGGTATGGCCCAATCCTCTTTAGTCCCAGTTTTTTGCAATGTTGCTTGATAGGGATTTTTTAGCATCTAGCATAACGAGATCTTCTTCCTTGTACGCAGGCCCAACCTGTCACTTATCATCAGCATGCTCCTTGTAAGCCTTCATGGCTGCATCATAATTCGTGCTCACCCCTTAGTGTACTTTCTTATTCATTTTTGCAAAGTCCACCACCGCTTCCACCTTAAATCCACAACTGGGCTCCATGTTGAAGGCAGGATTGAAGTCATAGTTGTCAAAGAAGGTGGAACAACCAATTGATGTATGTTGTGCGTTGTTATAACTTAATTGACCATGAAGAGATGGAAAACTAATCTGAGTAAGCTGCAACAGTGTAACACCACAGGAAATGTTCAAGGCACTTGTTTACTCGTTCTGCCTGCCCATCCGATTGGATAGTGATAGGCAGTTGGTTGACAGGTACAGATTTGTAGAGTCTTACACGACTTTGCTCCTAAAAGATAGAGGTAAACTGGGGACCACGATTGCTAACTATTTCTTAAGGGACCTCGTGAAGAGAAAAACATTAGTAACAAACATCTTAGCCATCTCCTCCGCGGTGACAGTGGTTCTGCAAGGAATAAAGTGGGTAAAGTTTGTAAAATGATCCACCGCCATGATAGCATCATAGCCATCAGATACAGGCAATTTGAAAATAAAATCAACCAATAGGGAAGTCCAAGGCCCATCAGCCTTTAATGGTTGTACCAACAACCCTTCTAAAGGCTGGCGATTTAGTTTCATTTGGTTAGAGACTAACCACTCTTTACAATATCTGCCTACCTGAGTGGCTAATCCCTTCTAATTATAAGTGCAGCGGATAAGCTCAAGTGTCTTCGCCTTCACAGGATGACCTACGGTTATTCCTTCATGATGGTCTCAGATGATTTTTAGGCAATGTGGTCCAGCAGGAACCCATAGGCGCCCCTGAAACAACACCATCTCATCTTTACGTGATAACCTCTGTTAATACCCTCCTGTTTAATGCGCACTTTGCAAAAACCATCGTATATTCAGCTGACAAAGGTTTGGAAAGGACAACCTTTCTGAACATACCATATTCCTCCGCATTTTCTAGAGGAGTGAGCGCTGGCCCATTGGCCAAGGGAGAGGAAAGTTGAGACACAAAATTACCCGGTATAATTATTAAATGGGTATTATGCACCTCCACCTCCTTCAGATCGGGAGCAAGTGCAGGTTTACAGCTCAAAGCATCCGCCAAACCATTCTCCTTGCCCTTTGTAAACTCATAAGAAAACGCAGACTGGGAAAGGGTCTCATGCCAGCAGATTTGCCGTGGGGTTAAGGCATGAGATGCATGGTAGTACAGTAAGGCATGGTGATCTGTATGTATGCAGAAAGGTTGGGATGATCCGTGCAAGTGATGACGCCAATAAATCAGCGCCTCACCACTGCTAATAACTCTTTATCATATATGGCATAGTTTAACTCTGGTAGAGACATCTTCCTAGAAATATATCCCACTAGATGCTCTATTCCATCTTCACCTACTTGTAATAGGGCTGCCGCTATGGCGAAGTTGGAGGCATCTGAAGCAACAATAAGCTCTTTATTGGGGTCGACATGGTAAAGAATGAAAGTGAACAGCAACGTATACTTTACTGCTTGGAAGGCATCCTCCAAAATGTGGGACCACTAAAGTACTTTTTCCCCACTCGCCTTATACAAAGGCGCGGCAACTTCAGAAAGGTTTGGTGTAAACTTCTTAAGGAATGTACACGTCCCCTAATCTTCTCAATTCCTTAACTAAAGTTGTAGTAGGCCACTAACAAATCACCTTCTCCTTGTCTGGAGTTATCTTATGCCCTTGGTCAAACATGACGTTGCCCAGAAAGGTGATCTGTGACGTAAAGAACTCACACTTATTGATTTTCATCTTAAGAATGTAATAGATCAGGCTGCACTTGATCCGCAAATTGCTTCAGAACAGGCTGCACTCAATCTGCACATTGCTTTGATAGTAAGAGCCTCAAATAGGAGAGAAGTGTTGAAGGATGATTTGAGGAAGTCAGAGTTGGTGGTGAGTGGGATGGGGAGTTATGGGATTGAGGGTGAGAGATTCACTGTTCTGAGACTGAGATGCATCTGAGTCGAATATGACGTCAGTTTTATGAATGGCATGGATGATAATCTGGTGGGATAAGAAGACTTCATGAGCGATGTGTTGGACAGTGTTTGAGACAGTCTAGCATAGGAGAAGGAGCCTATTAGAAGACCATCAGAGTGCTATAGATTAGGAGATGGTTGAGGCCTTAATGGCCAGTTTCGTCTTCTAGGAAAAAATCAGAAAATTTATATAAATCGCTTGCTATTATAAATCTTATTTTATTAAAAATTATATTATTGAATCCAAGTGATGAGCTCAACTAGTGAACTTGGCGTGGTGTTGGTGACATTCTCAGCCCTCTCATGGAGCCATACCCTGCTGTTGATGTGCATCGTCATGAGAACCGTGGTGCAGGAATATGTGGCAATGATGAGGTATGGTGGGAAGGTTCAGGGATGGGTTTCTGCAAACCTGTCCCTATTATGGTCAGCAACATGGCTCTTACTACCCAATTACTTTGTGTTATACTGTCACGAGCCACCCGTTACATTAGACAAAACTCAAATACATTTTTGTCAGTCTTGTGGTGGCCTCAAGAAGAGATGGTGGCCCCAGAAGGGGAGTTATGGTATCCCCATTACTTGACAGTGGTGATGATGAGTTTCTCATTAACATTCGTGATAAGAGAGGTGATTCAGGTATGTGGTGCGAGACCCATGGAGTTGGATGAGAAACATGTAGTATCTAATTCTCCAAAAAGTCAGGCGCCATTGCCCATGAAAGCTTTGGATAAAATTCACTAGGTGGTGTCACAAGTTCAGTTTCATGCGTGGTTGGCTCAAGTGACAGGAGGAGAGTCCCCTTTCTCGCTGCAGATTGCACAAATTGTGGAAGCATTACCATCAGACCTGGTGGGGTGGGTGCAAGAACTAATTGAGGATCAAGGTCGCCTTCCAGGCTTCAGGGATGAGTGTGTCAATTGGATTGATCGGGCAGCCTTTCTAGACAAGGCGCAGGAGGAGGTGTGGTCAGCTTTGATGATGGTGAGTCATGGGCAAGGATCAGTTGAAGAATATGCGCAGATTTTTCAACCTTTAGCGAAAGCATTATGAGTGTCAGATTCAAAATCATTGTGAATGTTTTTACAGGGGTTTCAAGCGGATATGTTGGCAGCTATGGCAGCTGCCAAAGTTCAGGGTACGTTGGCTGAGAAAATCGCGTTGACAGTACAGGTTGAGTAACAATTGGCCTTGGCACAAAACTGGTGGGAGGATTCTATGTTTCCAGGAAGGGGCCAGTCCCCTGAAGTGGTTCATAGAGGTCAGGGAGGGTGGCAGGGATCACCCAGGAATTTTTTAAATATACATGGAGGGTTCCGCCAGGGAAACGTTGAGGAGTTGGGGAGAACAGGAGTTCAGGGACACGGGAAGGATAATGGTCCCAATCCTACCTTACCTACAGATTTGCAATCTGAGAATGCTTTAAAAAATGTATCTACTTCTTCGCTTTATCTTCAGTTATATATCTGGTAGAATCATATTTGCAAGGTCAGATGGAGAAGGTGATGGCTCTGGTGGATACAGGTGCTGAGAAAAACTATGTGGAATTCGCCCTGGAAGAAAGTATAAAGTTGTAAATGCAGAAGGGTCCTGAGGTGGTGTTTGCTGACATGTCGAGGTGGGCTCCCTCATGGCGTTTGGAGTCTTGGGTAGTTGTTCAGCAGAACCCATTTTGGTTCAAAAAGAGTTTCTGTGTAATCAGTAATCTGGCCCATCTGGTGGCATTGGGGATGTGGTGGTAGCATCAGTTCTGGACCCAGGTTGATTTTCCATTTTTTAAAATTACTTTGTATCCTCAGATGGGGCCTCCAATGAGGTGGAAGATGGCGGTTGGAAGTGATGTTCTGAGTAGATTCAGAAATATGGGTGAAATGCAGGAGGGAGAGTTACCAGACAAATATAGCGACTTTGTGGGTGTATTTGGTCCTGTCAGGAACTCGCCTTTTTCCCTACTGGTTCTTTTGCAAACTTCATTCTGGTTTAAGGAAGGGTCAGAGCTTCCCCAGGGATGTCCAGTATACCCTCTTAACCAACGAGAAAAAGGAGCATTGGAGAGCCATGTGAAATCAATGGTGGACAAAGAATTAATTAAGCCTTCTAAGTCGCCAGTTTTGTCTCCTGTATTACTGGTGCCAAAAGTGAGTGGCTAACTAGCCCATGCGTGGATTTCCAACGTCTGAACATGGTCACTGAGATTGATCCGTATCTGATGCCTTTGTTGGAGGATATTCTCCCAATGGTTACTAGGTGCACCATTTTTACAAAGTTAGATCTCACTGATGCATTAAATCAGGTACTGATGATACTGGAACATCAAAAATACACCATATTTAAGTATCACTTGGGGTGTTTCAATATCACGTGATGCCATTTGGTCTTAGAAATGCCTCAGTAGTGTTTCAGATGATGATTGATCATGTCCCTAGAGGGATGATCGGTCAATGCTGTGCCTCCTATATGGATGATATCTTGGTGTTTTCATGGTCCCAAGAGGATCTTGTCCAAGATGTCCGGGAAGTTCTGGGGCAATTGGCTGGATGGGTCTGAGATTGAAACCTTCCAAGTGTGAATTCAATAGAAGTTTAGAGATGTTCCTAAGCAACGTGGTGTTCAGAATGGATTTGGAGTATGTATGGATAAACTGCGCGTGGTACAAGCATGGAAGGCCCATACTGATTAAATGGGGTGCAGAGTTTTTTAGGAACATTGAACTTCCTATGACAGTTTGTGAGAAATCTATCCCAAATGGCCTTACCTCTCACACGTTTAATTCAGGTTGTTTCATTTGTGTGGGGAAGAAAAGAGGATCAGGCATTCGAATTATTAAAGGATATGTTACTTAAAGCACCTGTCTTGGCCCATCTGGATCCTGGGAAGCCATTTGTGGCAGAAACTGATGCTTCAAATTATGCAGTAGGTGCAGTGTTACTATAGGAGGGGGAAGGTGGGCTTGAACACCCCGTGTGTTATTTTAGCTGCAAGATGATCCCCAAAAAAACTAATTATCCAATATATGATAAATAATTGCTGGCATTGATGGCAACCTTGCGGGAATGGAAGCACCACCTGCTCTATGCCCAACACTCTTTTGTTGTTTTAACAGACCATAGAGAGTTAGAATATTATTGGGAACCAAGGAAGATGAACTAGAGGCAAGCCAGATGGCATGTGGATCTAGTCAAATACAATTTCCAGGTATAATTCAGACCAGGTTTGACAAGTAAGCTAGCATAATGGTTGATTCAGGATGAAGGCTTAGCATATAAGAAGGATGAATTGGAGGAATTTAATACAGCCACAATTTTCCAAACAGATCAATATATTATGATTGAGGGTAGGGTTGTGAGTTAAGGAGGAAGTCCACAGGAAGCAAATAAAGTCAGAATTTGGACGGTGATTTAAGGCTTAGATGAAGAGACAGCCACACGGGCACCATAGATCCTTCATGAAGAGCCGTGGGGTGTTATACCACAATTCTCACGTATGTGTGCCCAATCCATCGTTACAATGGTAGGTAATTCAGGTATCTCATGATCATCCATTGGAGGGTCATCCGGGAGCGGAAAAGATGGTAGAGTTGATGCAATGGGACTATTTGTGGCCAGGCCTGCGGAAAGATGTCAGGAAGTATGTGAGGGAGTGTTTGGTATGTGCAAAATCGAAACCCTCAAGGGAACCTCCATTAGGTAAATTAAACCCACTGCAGATACCATGTGCGTCATGGAGTTCAATAGCGTTGTTTTTATAATGGGTCTTCTGATGGTGAAGGGGAAGGATGTGGTTATGGTGGTCGTGGATAGATTGACCAAATATGCCAAGTCATCTCATGTACAGGGAGTTTTTTGGCAAAGTACGCAGTACATATTTTCATTGATGAAGTATTCTCCTAGCATGTATTACCTGAAAAAATTATTTTGGACCATGGTCCATAGTTTGTCTTGAAATTCTGGTTGAATTTCTGGAAAATTTGGAAATCATGCCTGGTTGGTCCTCAGTGTACCATCCCCAATCTGACAGAAAGATGGAGAGGTTGAATCAAATACTTGAGCATTATCTATGGTGTTCATCTCTGATTGGCAGTATGACTGTGTTTCATGGGTTCAGTTGTCCCGACTCTCTTATAGCAATCATTGTCAATTGTCAATGAGAATGACTCCATTTTTTGCAAATCATGGTTAAAATCCCAGATCAAATGGGGGTTCCATGGGTAGAGTGTGTCAGGGGGCGGATGAGATGGCGCATACCATGGCAGATATTGGTAAAAAGCTACGAGGAAATTTTGAGCAAGCGGTTGCTTGGCAGAAGCATCAGGCAGATCGATAAGAGTGTCAGATCTGTAGTTTGAGCCTGGGGGCTAGATATTGGTGACATCTAATAACTATGCTGTTCCAGTTAAGAGTCATAAGCTGGTACCAAAGTTTTTATGCCCATATCAGATCAATTAAGCCATTAATCAGGCTGCTTTTAAATTGGGATTTCCAGAAGGTTCTAAGGCCCATCCGGTGATTCATGCTTCCTAATTATGGGCGTTCAAAGGAAAGGGTCTGTATTGACCAGGACCATTAAACCATAGGGAAGGGGATGTTCAGGAATATGAGGTGGAGCGAATATTGGATGTGAGATGGTGAAGGGTTGGCAGAAATTGCTGGTGAAGTGGAAAGGTTACCCAGTGGAAGAGGCAACGTGGCAGATGAAAGAATACTGTGTGCGATGCCTGGGGAATTTCCAGGAGTTTTGGGCCTCACAGGGGGTGATATAAAGCATCAGGCTGCACTTGATCTGCACATTGCTTCAGATCAGGCTGCACTCAATATGCACATTGCTTTAATAGAGAAGGGCCTCAAATAGGAGAGAATTGTTGGAGGATGATTTGAGGAAGTCAGAGTTGGTGGTGTTTCAGATGGGAAGTTGTGGATCAAGGGTGAGAGATTTGACATTCCAAGACTATTATGCATCTGAGAGAATATGACGTTGGGGTTATGAACAGCATGGATGATGATCTGATGGGATGAGAAGTCTTTACAAGTGATGTGTTGGACAGTGTTTGAGAGAGCCTAGAATAGGAGAGGGAGCTTATTAGAAGACCGGCAGAGTGCTAAATATTAAGAGATGGTTGGGGCCTGAATGTCCAGTTTCGTCTTCAAAGAAAAAATCAGAAAATTTAAATAAATCTCTTGCTATTATAAATCTTGTTTTATTCAAAATTATATTATTGAATCCAAGTGATGAGCTCAACTAGTGAACTTGGCGTGGCTTTGGTGACATTCTCAGCCCTCTCATGGAACCAGACCATGTTGTTGATGTGCAGCGTCATGGGAACAGTGGTGTGGGAATACTTGGTAATGACAAGGCATGGCGGGAGGGTTCAGATATGGCTTCTGCGGGCCTGTCCCTAGTATGGTCAGCAACATGGCTCTTACTACCCAATTCCTTTGTGCCATATTGGCGCAAGCCCGCCCGTTATAAAGGTTGGCAGCCCTCAAACGCTCCACCACCTGCCAAAGGTGTACTGCATGGGACTCATTGTCAGGGGAATATACCAAAATATCATCCATACAAGCTACTGAGCATACCCCAGCAGGTCCCCAAAGCCGTACTAATAAGACGTTGAAAGATAGCTGGGGCTTTTTAAGTAAAAGGGCATAACCCGAATTAGGAAGAATTCTTTTCTGGTATGGAATGCAGTTAACCACTCCTGGCCCTTCTTGATACGGATCTGGTTGAATTCATTTAAACAATCTGGCTTGGAGAAGACTCGCGCCTTCTCCACATAGCGTTCAATCTGTGAGTCCAGGGGGATGGGATGTAAGTCTGATATGGTGACGTTGTTAAGATTTCCATAGTCTACGCATGGGCGTAAGGTACCATCGCCTCTTCAACAAAGAGAAATGGGTAACACATAGGGTAAGTTCTCTAAAAAATAACACCTTTGGCTAACTGCTTCTTAACCCACACATCTAAAGCCTTTTTCTCCCATACAGTCAATGGGTAAATTGGGGAAGATATATGCACCAGATTCACAATGAGCTTGAACTTGCAATCAAACTCTGAATGATCAGGGAGTGCATTAGCTGAAGCTGAATTAAACGAAGATTCCAACTCCTCCAAACAGGAAGATAGTGGAACCTCCACTGAGGGCCTCAGCAACGGGGCAAGGCTAAGAGTGTGAATATTGTGCCAGCGGGGAAAATCTCCCTGAAAGTTGGCTTTGGATAAAGGGACAATCAGCTCGTGATCATTCTTCAAAGTTAGGGATAGGGTATTTGCTTTCAAGTTAGTCCTGACGTCAAACTTTTACCACCACTCTACACCCAAAATGATGGGGTACAAGAGGTTTTGATAGCTTGGAAGTTATCAGACAAATGATATGTGCTAACTTGATAGTCTACTAAACCCAGAATTTTCAGCGTGGGAATACCTTGGAAAGCCCCTCCTTTAACCATACAACCTGACAAAAAGCTCATATTAATGTAGTCGGCTAGTTCTTGTTCCATAAAATTCTCAGAGGCTCCAGTATCCACCAAAATAGTAGTGCTGGTTTTTCCCAAAGGGGATGAAAGGGTATCAGTTAGTAGAAAATAACCCAAATAATATTTATTTATAGCAGAAAACGCCAACACTTCACCACCTAACGCTTCTTCAGGGTCTAACATTACACCAGGATTTATATTTGCATCAAAGAATGATGAGGGATATTTGACCACTCTTACTACTGAGGCCACATATCCTACCATATCTTTAGCAACTGCATAAACGTTTTTGTATTGTAGCTGTAAATCTTCTCCTCCTCCTGGGTTCCGTGGATCATTATTGTGGTCAAGCGTGGGTTTTCTGGGGCAATTTGATACACTGAAATGGAGCCCGTATCTGAACCATATGGGAAGAGACAAGGCTTGGTAGTATATATGGAAACGTCATCAAAAATACGTTTTGGGTCATGAATGTTCCTATCCCCATTTTGATGATGGATTGTACGATGTTATCCAAGGACAACACCATCAGGACCTTCATAAATGATCCCGCCTGCACCATCTGAACGTGGTGCCAAAGGCTAACGATTTTTTGAGTTTATTTCATTAAATTTGGTGGAAAGTTGGGAAATCATGACTCTCGGATTGCAAAGTGACCATATACACCAGGTACAGGCAAGAAGGGTGAGTACCTTCTTGTTGGAGGTAGTGAGAATAATGCCAGACTACTTAAACCTTTGGCAAAATGCAAAAAAGTGGTGAGCCCCAACACGGCCATGGCCACCAGCTGGCGCACACTGTTTGCACTTCACAAAAGTCCCACACAGAAAAAGTTCATGCACATAAAGAAAAAAGGGTTGGTCGTTTAATGTCAAGAGAGTATCTATAACTCTCCTAAAACCAGCGTGGTGGTGCTTGATGCACAGGATGAAAGCAAGTGAAGTAAGGATCATCATTTTAGTAATAAAAATAGCTAAGCAAAGGGTGCTGGAGCTAAAAAGACTCATGGTGAGGATGTTGAGCACAGCAATCGTGATAATAAGCTGGGAACTTTTTAAAACTTTGCCATGCCCCAAGGGCTGTTCAGACTAAGTTTCGTACAGGGATATGGTGCACTGGTGACCAGGTTTAGAGGGTACCAGGTAGGCCCAGCGGTGTACCAGAAGCTGTAATAAATTTTAAAAGGATAAACAGGCTAACACGTCTCAAGACCTCCTTAAAGAGGTCTGCGCACAGGTGCGCCCAAGTCAACATATGGAAAAACGTAAAACGACTATTGTGGTTTATTAGGATATGTAATTAACGAGAGATTTTTGTTTTGAGTGAACTTAATTAAATAAACTTGGGGAAATTCTGGGTTGGCAGAAGTGGTCCCAAGCCTTGGTGCACCAATAGGGGCACGCTCCCATCCAAAAGGGTAGCATACTTCAAAACTGACCTCACTTGAGTGTTCAAATGAAGTTGTACCTGTCCCAAGCTCATAATTTCATAGGTGGAATGGGTTTCAAACACCCGTTCCCCAATTAACCAGATTGAACCATCGTCAATCATTAAATAGCTCGTCCATTTAACGCCTGAGCTAAAACAAGGGGCTGGGAATTTTGCACCTCACTTGCACCAACCTGGGCATGTTTGGCTTGTACCCAGCGTTGGTCCAAGGTGTTCTTGAGGTCAGGAAGGGCCTGAAGTTTAACCTTCTGGGCCTCCTGCCGCTCAGCTTTGTCCTTGGGGTTAGTGCCTTCTATCAAGTCATGTAAAAATGACAGGACATGAAACAAAAAGTGATCTTTTTTGATACTATCACTCAGTATCTAAACTGTATTGAGTATCAAGGATTTAAGGGAATTCATGCTAATGTTCAGAATAGCTTAGTACGGTCCAAATTAAGGAATATGGAAATTCAGCCTATTAGTGCTCAGGAAACTCACTTCACTTTGGTGAGATGACTGATGGAAAGTTATTTTTAGGCAAGATGAACCTTGGAATAATGACTTAATATTTCAACCAATCACCATTAGAGCAAATAATTGCACCTTGGGGAACACCCACCAAGCCTATAAAAGGGAGTGATCCCCATTTAGGTGTTTGAATTTAACTGGACGTGGCCTGGGGAGGAACCTCTGATGGATTCCCCGATTCCGCCGCATGGTCAGGACAATCTGATTGCCTGACTTCATGCTAATTTCCTATATAGTATTAGTAAAAGTGTTACCCCAATCTAAGGGGTTCCACCAATAATTAGCTTTTGTCTTTTGGCAGATACTATCATTATTTTTATTCAAAAAGCACTTATCCCCATATCAAACTTGAAAAATGACTTAATTTTTCTCCTTTCGGCCTATTTTGACCCAAAACATTCTTTTCTTGAAGCAGAGAGGGCAATTGTCTGACATCACCCCCTCAAGAATGTTGGGGGAGTATAGGGCCTTAGGAAATGGCCATGTACCCAATTGATGAAAAACCTGTAGCCAAGATTTTAATAGAATACTCACACCTCTCTTGTAGGTGATGATGTAAAGGCCTTCCCAGTGTGACCCAAGCTTACCACTTCTAGGAGTGATGCAGTTATGATAATACAGAACCAGGTCAGACACTTGGAAAGAAGGTAGGGGTTTGGAGCTCATTTCCAGCCTGCCTTTCTTTAATCACTGTTTTAGCTAAATTGTTCATAGCCTCAGATTGGAGCTGGATGAAGCACTGAACCAATCTTCTCATAGCTTTCTCAGGTTCCTCAAAACTAGAGGAAAAATACCTTTAGCATAAAGAGCAGGTATTCTGGGTTCCCTTTCAATACAAGACACGGAATGGGACATTTTCAGGATCTGGTGATGACTAATTGGTATGTCATAAGAGCTTTGGGTAGGAATTGATCCCAGTGAAGTGGATTAGAAGATGACATTCTTTTGTAAAACGGAGACCAAGGTTCCATTTGCTCTCTCCACAGTCCCGTTAGTAGATGGATTATATTGAGCAGAGAAAATCTGTTGAGCTCTCATGGAGGTATCTAGGATTTTGACTATCTGGAGGTGAAGTTCTTACCATTGTCGCAGACTAGTACTTAAGGAAAGCCATGATGAGTGAACCTTTTTTGTTCTAAAACATGGCTGTGGCCTTGGCCCTTTGGGCAGGGAGAGCCACGGCTTCAACCCACTTAGTAAAGTGGATAATGCCTACTAGGATAAATTTTTTCCACTAGTAATCTGCGGGATGGGGACCCACTATGTCTAGGCTGATGGTGTGGAAAGGGTTGTTGTGGGGTAGTTGGTTGATAGTGGTATCTAGTCTTAAAACTGGATTGCTTCTTACACGTGAGGCAGGCATCCAATAATATGACAATAGTTTTCATAATTCCTTCAAATAATACCAATCTCTAATCCGCTCATATTTTCCTTATTCCCCCATGACCTAAGGTGGATTGAGCTTCTAGAATAACAGGTACATGTTCTGAAGGCCGAAGGGTAAGGCTGCCACTTTGCACCCACCTGCTTGTACAATTTCTCATTCTCCACTTTGGTGTTGCAGGAGTGCCGGGCTAACATTTTCTGGACAGGCTCATCCTCATCCTTCCACTCGTTGGGGGTCATTAAGAGGTCATATAGACTCTCCGCCTCACTATTATCTAGGTAAAAGACTGGCAGCTGAGTTAACTCATCAACGTTCATGTGACAAGTTCCAGCATGGTGTTTAATCTTCATGTCATAATGCTGAAGCTTTCAAGCCCAGCAAGCTACCCGGCCAGTAGGATCCTTCATGTTCTGTAGCCATTTCAACAAAGTGTGGTCTGTAAATACAGTGAAGGTGGTCCCATACAGGAAATGTTGGTAGTGTTTTACAGCTAACAGAACAGCAAGGCACTCCTTTTCCGTTACATTGTAGTTTCATTTCGCCTTTGATAGCATCTTACTGAAATAGGATACAGGATGATCAACAATGTTTTCATCCAGTTGAGCTAAGATGGCCCCAACAGCGTAGTCCAAGTCGTCAGTAAACAAGATAAATGGTTTTCCATAGTTTGGGTGCCTCAGGATAGGACGGTGTTGTAGCAGTTGCTTTAACATCTCAAAAGTAACCTTCTGTTCAGCGCCCCAATGGAAAGGGGTGTTCTTAGTCAATAGGCAGACGAGGGGTTCGCTCAGCTAGGTGAACTTAGGGATGAGCTGATGATAATACCCCATTATTCCTAGAAATACCTAGATATCCCGTAAATTTTTTGGGGGAGGCGTTTTTGATATAGTTTTGAACTTATATTGTATGAGTTGGAATCATCCTTGAGAAATGGAGCGTCCAAGGAAATACAATTTTATTTTGAAGAAGGTACAATTTGAGGGTTTTAACTTGATAATTGACTCACGTAAGCGTTGAAACACCTCCTTCTGGTGATCAATATGTTTGTTAAAGGATTTTTGAGAACGACGTGATGTCATCAGGATAGATGATGACACAAATTAACTTCAGGTCCTGCAAGATTTGATCCATCATGCGCTAAATAATTGCATGTGCGTTGCACAACCCTTGAGGTAGTTGGGCGGGTTAGAAGAGACCCTCCCTGCAAATAAGAGCACATTTCTCCTGATCTTGTGGAAAAAGATTAATTTGCCAGTAGCCGCTAGCCAAGTCCATTGCAGAGAAGAAGTTAGATCTAGAGAGTTGTGCCAGGGCGTCATCAATGTGGGGATGAGATAGTAATCCTTTTTTGTGAGGTTCTTTAATTTGCGGTAGTCCATGACTATCCAATGACCTCGTTCTTCTTTTTGATTAGCAAAAGGGGGGAAGACTAAGGGCTTTGTGAAGAAACTAGTAACCCCGCGTCTAGTAACTGCTTGAGTCTCATCCTCATCAGCTTTTCTTCCACCTTTGACTTGTGGTAAGTTTTTAAACAAATAGGACAAGCATCACCCACATCAATGGAGTGTCTCCAGTCCTTTATATGTCCATAGTCATTATCTTATTTGGAGAATATGTCGCTAAATCCTTCCAATAAAGTGTGAGCTTTGTCAAATTCATCTGGGGTCAGCTCATATGAGATATGGACATTGGGTATGGTACATAACAGGTTATCCGTTGTCAAACCCATATCCAACGTAGATCCAATGAATTGAATTTGTTCAATGTCATCCACAGGGACTAGCAAGCCTCTTCCAATCTCCTAATGTTTTCTTACAGCTATGTCCTTGCCGGTGAGGTTCCCCAACAGAAGAGTAGTAGGCCTCTGGTAGGCTGGGTCTAGAATTCCAGGCAATACTTAAGGCTCCAAGGGGCTAATGCCTTCAATACTTTCAAGGTGCAGCAAGCAGTGGTGTGGGATTTAAAGGTTAATCTTTGTGTCAACCACTTGTTGGTCACCAAGCTTAATTACTACCTCGTCTACAGCATAAAAAGGAATATTGTCTTTAGCATCCATTGAATCAGGCATTTTTTTGTGTTTTGTCCTGCGGTGGTATATTGTAAAGGTAAAGCGTAAAATGGGCACTCAAACAGACAAGAATATTCTTTCTTGCTATAGTCTTTATTGGATAAAACTAAAGGGACTTTGTAATTGAGTAATGAGAGGAATCCTTACTTCATGTTGATAATTCCCTCATATTTGATCATAAATTGGGTACTTATGAGCATATCATAGGTTTTTTTGTCCAAGGCCACTGCAGGGCTGATAAGATGAGCTTCCCAATTCAAATGGGAAGGGAAGTATATGCCCCAACGTCACAGGTTTTGTTTGGCATGCAGTTCCAAACTCTTGATTGTACTCCAAGTCAGGCACCAACTTGAGCTTTTTCATCAGCTTTGAGGAGATTACAGTCACTGGGGAGCCAGTATCCAGGATGGCTATCACCTGGACTTTTTTTATGACCACTTCCACCTTTTTGAGTATTCCTTCAAAGTTAGGTGACATAGATAATACCTCCTTGAGCTGGAAGGTGGAGGTTAGTTTGTGAGCAGTCTCATGGTAACTCTTCAAGGTGGACTTCATGGTGTGACCTCTTTGGAGAGGAAAAGTTAAGTCAGATAGGAGAAAATCAGCATCGCTGGTGGTTTCAATAAACGCAGGACACTCTAGAACTTGGCTGAGATACATAGATTCATTTATGGTAGTCTCGTCTACTCCTCCATCATTTAAACAATCAGGAACCTCCACTTCAGTGGGTACTCCTAGTATGAAATAACTAACATCATCAAACCTCCTTCAGATTCATCCCTAGGGGTGTTTTCAACAAGGGGTAATTGTATAATTGAAGCAAGTGAGTCAGGCACATGAAATTTGTCAGCAATAGAAGTGCCTATCCCTATGCTGATATCTCATTCCCTGATCCTGCTCCTCGATGTCAGCTTTCTTTTTACAGCACGCAGTCTCATAATGGCCAACCTTGTTGCAGTGAGCACACTGGGGACATTCAGACTGCTTGGATTTTGGTTTTTGCTCCTCAGGGTCCATAATCTGAAGGATCTCCTTTTTTTTCTTCAATGGTCAGGACCCAGTGCTTGGGCTTTTGATCCTCAATGGCTATAACGCGAGGTCATGATACTAATTCATGAGAAACTTCAAGCTTGTGGAAGTCAGAGACATCTATTAGAACATCTTTTATATCATGAACGTTGCGTAAATAGCATTTTTGAAAGTGATATGCATCACCAAAGGAGAGTGAGATGCCAACCCAGTCAAGATAGCGGCAACAGCGTCATCCAAGGTCAACATCTTGTAAAGTAACAACGTCTGCGCTTTATTATAGAACCGTTTTGCAAAAACAACTAATGACTCTCCTCTTCTTATGCTAATGCGCATGAACGCTTGCTTCTTAATTCTTAAGCATTGTTTTGAGCCTAAATTGTCAATGAGAGACTCCTTAACCTCAGACCAGGTGTTAAGGGCATCCATATGGGCAGCATCACAACTGGATCATGTGACTCAAACAAGAGATGATATGTTTGACCTTTTGGAAGTCAGTTACCCCTTCCATAGCAGTTTTGTAGACATATAAAAATGAAGCAATGCTACCCTCGCCAGGGATAAACTTGTCCCTAAAAGTTGGTTTGATTGAAACATGGTCACCCCTAGAGAGGGTATAAACTTCAGGAGCATCTGTCCCCGTGGTTTCTGAGTGTAACAGATCAGGTGGCACCTGTTCCGTACATTGCTTTGGATCAGTCAGTACTGGATCCAGTATAGAAAAAAATAGGGGGAACTAAATGTGAGGGAACCAGAGCAAGGGAAATTTGACTGTCCAAAGCTGAAATGCATCTAAGTTGATATGACGTTGGACTTACAGGAAGCATGGGCAATTATTCAGTGGGGTATGGAATCTTTGCCCAAGATGTGCTGGATGGTTTGGAAGAGCCTGGCGTAGGAGAAGGCTTATTTGATATTCACAAAGCACTATTTACTTGGAGATAGGCTGGCCTGAATGGCCAGTTGAGTTTTCTATGAAATCCCTAAAAATCATAAAAGATTTGTTTTCATAAGAAAAGAATATTTTTTAAATAGAATTATCAGATAGAAGACATGGGCTCCACTAGTGAGCTTGGTGTGGCGTTGGCGTGGATCTCAGTATTCTCCTACAGTGTGTGGACAGTGTTCTGAGGGCACATGGCAACGACAAAACTCAGCAGATGGGTTTGGGGATTGGCTCTGGCAGGCTGGTCCCTAGTAGAGTCAGCTATGAGGCTCTTACTTCCTGATTTCCTCATGTAATATTGGCGCAAACCCATTTGTTACACTGAGAGAAGGTCCAACTGGTCAAAGAAGCAATAGATACAATTGAGCTGGTCTTGGATAGCTTCAAGCTTGGTTTTCGTGCCAGTAATGGGCTTTTGGGAGGCGGATTCATATAAAGCCAATTGGGCTTCCATCCCCATCTTGTGAGTTTCCAGTTCTTCAATATGATTCTCTAGTGCCTTGACTTTAAAACGGAGTTGTGACACAAGAGAGCTTAGGTTTTGTTGGTCAACTTCAACCACCCCCACACAATTTTTGCTCCTGTTTCATCTGCTTACACCCTTCATCGTCACACAGTTGGGAGCCTTACAAATGTACGTCACCCTAATCTGTTCATAGCTACGCTCAATCTGCATCAATTAGCTATGCATCCTTCAACAGTGTGGGCCCTTCAAGAGAGGTCTTAAATTTATGAGCTTTTTTCACATTTGCTAACCCGTCAGACCAGTTATTTTGTATTCTCCAGAGAAGCTTTAATGGATAGCTCCTTTTTCCAGTTGAGCAACCTTGCCCTCTAAAGCTGGAGTAGCCATAGAAGGTTCTTGCAATAGACGTCACTCAAGCCCCTCAACGCGTGACAAGGCTCGGGCTAGTTGCCACTCCACCACAGCCACACGTTGTTCATCCCCAGGTTGAGGGGAGGATGCATGCGCCAAGAGGTCGCGGTGAGTTTTCTCTTCATGCTTTCAGGTTCCTTGGCAAACTCCTCAAGTAGAAAGCAGGTGCTAGCAGCGGAGGCGTATAACTCATCTCATAAGATCTTCATAGCCTCCTCTACATACTTTATATACCAGTAACCATGGTGGTGAGCCGCTCATGCAGCTGAATAATGCATTTGCGGTTTGTCTCCACACCATATTAAGCTGCTCCAATATGTTAAGAGGTCATTTGGTATAGATTATCATAGGCTAATCTTAGAGCATTATGGTTTGCCAGGTCTCAGTGCAGCTCTTAATGATGGACAGCTAATAGGTGTATCATATGAAACAATGCAGAAAGAGCAAATTTTCGGAAATGGGTAGTCAAATTGGTAAGCTGGCTAAAGGCATCAGGAAGGATTTGTGTCTCATATAGGTAAATAAGATGGTCCTTTACAAAAGAACTTCTTTCTTGAAAAGCAATATTGCCAGGGTTTAATATGGTATGAGCTAGGTCTCTCACTACTTCAGATGCGGGCCAAGTAAGGCGGTGAGACTCTGGTATCAAGATTTTATTAAACTGCTCTCCTTCAAATGATAAGGTTGGGGGGCTATCCATTCAGTCATCTTCTGCCCCCTCTCCATTTCTCACTCAGCTAGATAACATTTTCAGCAGGTGCGCCCTCCATTTTGGTGCTAATAATTGTGTGGTATACAGGAGCACCAGGAGTGAGCACCACTTTGTGAGTATCCAGCAAGGTTTTTGCTCGCTGGCGCTGACAACAGCTGGATTACCTCAAAACACTTATAAAACTAAATCTAATGTTTTTTTAAATAAAAGTAAAGTTGGGTTTTTAAAGGTTTTTATTGGGCATAGGACAAGGAACAAAAAGTGATCCTTCTTGATATTACCACTCAGTATTTAGACTGTATTGAGTATCAAGGGTTGAAGGGAATTTACACTAATGTTCAGAATAGCTTAGTACGGTCCAAATTAAGGAATATGGAAATTCAACCTATCAGTGCTCAGGAAATTCACTTCACTTTGGTGAGATTACTGATGGAAAGTTATTTTTAGGCAAGATGAACCTTGGAATAATGACTTAATATTTCAACCAATCACCATTAGAGAAAATAATTGCACCTTGGGGAACACCCACCAAGCCTATAAAAAGGAGTGATCCCCATTTAGGTGTTTGAATTTAACTGGACGTGGCCTGGGGAGGAACCTCTGATGGACTCCCCAGATTCCGCCGCATGGTCAGGACAATCTGGATACCCGACTTCATGCTAATTTCCTTTGTAGTATTAGTAAAAGTGTTACCCCAATCTAAGGGGTTCCACCAATAATTGACCAGTGTTTTTTGGCAGATACTATTGTTAATTTTGCTTAAAAAGCTCTTATCCCCATCTTTAACTTGTAATATTCAACATTCCCCCTTTCATCCTATTTTGGACCAAAACATTCTTTTCTTGAAGCTGTGAGGGTAATTGTTGACCAAGCTTCAACCAATATTACCATCACAACTCTAGTTCAAAAATCTTGCAGGCACTAATATCAGGATGCTGAAAGTAAGGATAATTGATGGTAGGTATATAATTGTAACCAACTAAGAGAATTGGACAAAAGGTGACCGCTCCTGTTAAGACAAGTTGATATTTCCATCATGTAATAAGGTAGGGTAAGTGTTGTAATTAATTTGATCAACCATCTTGTCACAATTAATATGACTGGATGATAATCTTGGGATAGCTAGGGTGGATTGGAAAGAATCCGCTGAACATGATATCAGTTATTATTAATTGAGTGCCATAAGATGAGGTGATATTGGGACATAATGGGTTATTATTGGATCGCCTTTAAATAAGGTGCTAAGGCGATAAGGCGATATCTACATTAAACAAAAATGAATTAGATCGCCTCCGGTTAGGGTGATAGAGAGCTAAACTATAACAAGCCAAAACCAAGGGGAATTGGCGGAATAAAATAGTCCAAGCTATGAGAGCGGTATCATTCAAAGCCGCTGTATATAAGTGAGATGGGCAATTGAGAAGTGGAGAATGTTAATATTATAGAGAAACTAGAACAGTAAAAAGTCACTGTATTTATTAAAATAAATAAAAAATATTGAGGCAATTGCTCCTATTTTTAGTATATTTTCAAGTGTATTCAAAAGACTGATGATCCCCACATTGTCTGTCTGTTTTTCAGTGGGTTCAACCTGTGCAAACACTATGGTAGATCCTAATGATGCCATCCAAAATTATAGCAGTGGTGCTCGCTACATGTGGCTCTTTGATCAACCACAAAATACTCCAAATCTACAGTCGCCAGCTATATCTCATAAAGCCTGCATTTTTGGGGAATCTTCACAAAACACTGCATCAGCTGAGTATAAGGAACTCAAACTCACCTTAGACGCAGTGCTCAAAAAACAGGATGAACTTCTCCAAGAACGAAATTCTGTCATGCACCAGCTTGATAACACGTTTAGCCAAATACAAATTCTGGGATATTGAGTATTTTTTATTCTCAAACTAGGTGACTCCATTAGTGTGCTAGGCCAAACAGTATGAAGACTACTGGCCCTTGCTTTTTCAAAATCATTGGTGACCTTTCCCTAGAAATTCACAGGGCAACCCATTAATCCAGCAGACCAAACAACTTCTCCTTCTGAGGCTTAGCCACTTGTTATAGCTCAGATGTCCTCTTTGGAACTTGTCCAACAATTGTGGTTCAGCGGACTCTATTGAATCCCTCAGGGTTTCTCCCCTTCAATATTTCCAGTTCATCATTGTGGCTGCTAGTTGATTAGGTTCCCACAGGGTTTCCATCTAGTTCAAGGTTAAAAGTTGGTTGCACCAACCACTCCAGGTGTTTTACCCAGCACCTAACAACTGGGGATCTTGAGTCCCGTTTCTACAAGCTAAGCTAACTACTGTTAATTAAAAACTTAATAAAGATGGTAAGACAGAAGATAGATTTATTAAGAGGGAGATTAAACTACTTATAGGCATTTCTTGCCTGTACATATCATTGACATTTATTGCCATCATCATCAGTACTCACTGGTGATTCTCCCAGCTTAGTATTCATCAGCACTCTCACTAGCAATACTCGTCATCCTCAAATATCCATGATTACATTGATTCTTGATTCATCATAATCTGAATTAATTAAATATATTGACATCCTCGTCATAAGTCACCTGTGTCAAATTAAACCTAAAATACTGTTGGGAATTCCGCTAATATTTTCACAAATTCAAAATGTGATTACTTTATTTTAATTAATTTAAATGGTTTGGCATCCTTAGCATAAGTCGATGGTCCTCCGAGATTTGACTTTCTGCCAGAAAGCCCACAATCATTTTTTCATGGAGTTGATGCGGGGATAAAAGCTGAGCTTAAACAATTAGTATTACTACTTCAACATCTTCAGCATAAGTTGCCAAAGTCAAAATTAACTGAAAACTATCAGGATCAACTCCTGATATTTTTTGATGTCAAATTTAGGTAATTTGTCATCCTAAAATGATAATATTAAATATCTCAACATCCTTTGCCTCAGTCACCGGTGTTGAGACCCACAAATTTTCTATTGGGCATGATACCTGATAAATTCTTTTTTACCACTAGTGGTGCCCAACCCAAAAGGTGGGGCTGCCATGCATCATGCCTGATAATTTCTTGATCTTGCAGATCAAGACAGCTCAACCCAACCAAATGGGGAGCACAAATTGGGGTATTATCATTAAATAATGAATTGAGTTTAGCTAACTAATTGGCAAACATCCTCAATTAATTAGTATACTAATTTTGATAATATGTGAGGAATATCACCTAATTAAAAATTTGACATATTCCCCAACTTAACCAGATGATATTTCTCAAGTGCGACTTCACCAATTTCAGTGGGCCAAAACATCAACACAATGGTTGGGAGGTTCTTGAATTTCCCCTCATCTCCAAGAGGCGTTGAAAACTGAATATTGGTCTGAGGTTCCACTGGTGGCATCCTCCCCCAAACATGGATCCAGTGGCTTTCACCACTTCCTAACTAAACCTCAAGTTAATCAAGCAACACACTAACAGAGCCCCCTGTAGTGAGCACCCTTGTTGAGAATTTTACATTCTCAACACTAGGTGACTCCATTAGTGTGCCAGACCAAACAGTATGAAGACTACTGGCCCTTGCTTTTTCACAATCATTGGTGACCTTTCCCTAGAAATTCACAGGGCAACCCACCAATCCAGAAGACCAAACAACTTCTCCTTCTTAGGCTTAGCCACTTGTTATAGCTCAGATGTCCTCTTTGGAACTTGTCCAACAATTGTGGTTCAGCGGCCTCTATTGACTCCCTCAGGGTTTCTCCCCTTCAATCTTTCCAGTTCATCATTGTGGCTGCTAGTTGATTAGGTTCCCACAGGGTTTCCATCTAGTTCAAGGTTAAAAGTTGGTTGCACCAACCACTCCAGGTGTTTTACCCAGCACCTAACAACTGGGGATCTTAAGTCCCATTTCTACAAGCTAAGCTAACTACTGTTAATTAAAAACTTAATAAAGATGGTAAGACAGAAGATAGATTTATTAAGAGGGAGATTAAACTATTTATAGGCATTTCTTGCCTGTCCACATCACTGGCATTTATGCCAGCATCATCAGTGCTCACTGGTGATTCTCCCTGCTTAGTATTCATCAGCACTCTCACTGGAAATACTCGTCATCCTCAAATGTCCATGATTACATCAATCCTTGATTCATCATAATCTGAAGTAATTAAATATATTGACATCCTCAGCATAAGTTGCCGGTGTCAAATTAAACCTAAAATACTGTCAGGAATTCTGCCTGATACTCTCACAAAGTCAAAATGTGATTTGACTTTATTTAATTAATTTAAATGGTTTGGCATCCTTAGCATAAGTCGATGGTCCTCTGAGATTTGACTTTCTGCTGGAAATCCTACAATCATTTTTCACATGGAGTTTTGTGGTGATAAAAGCTGAGCTTAAACAATTAGTAATAACTGGTTTGACATCCTCAGCATAAGTCGCCGGTGTCAAAATTAACTGAAAACTATTGGGATCATTTCCCAATGCTTTTTAGATATTGAAGCTAAGTAATTTGTCATCTTAATTAATAATATTAATTATCTCAACATCCTCGGCCTCAGTCGCCAGTGTTGAGACCCACCGATTTTCTATTAGGCATGATGCCTGATAATTTCTTGATCCTACAGATCAAGACAGCTCAACCCAACTGAATGGGGAGCACAAATTGGGGTATTATCATTAAATAATAATTCAAAATTTGCTGACTAATCAGCAATCATCCTCGATTAATTATTATACTAATTTCATTAATATGTGAGGAATATCACCTGGTCAAAAATCCAACATGGGACAAAACTAAGGAACTCACTAATTGTTTGGATGATACCACCAAGCAGCTGCATTATTTAGAGCAGAAATTAACCAGTGCCTCTTGTTCCTCTCACTAGGATGAGGATGGATGACAAGGGGGCACCATACAAGGAAGATTATGCTGCTGATTAGAGCTACTACACCCAGGATGGTAGCACTGGATATGAATATGAGTTAGGGTGCCAATTCCCTCAAGTGATGGTGGTGCTGCCCATGGCAGAAGGCTATTCTACCCCTGAAGCAGCGGACATCCTAACTTCCACTGGTCCAGCTTCTCATCAAGAAACTACTTTTGGATCTTGACCCATTCCTCAGTATGCCTCAAAAAGCCATGAACAGGATGAGGAGGTCAATATTGAGAAACTACCTCCATTTGATCAAAATGGGAATATATATGGCTTCTTTAAATGGTTTAAATTTGCTGTGGAAGGTGCATCCAATCAATTGGAAGGCCAAACTGTTAAATACATATTGGGTGTTGGGAGTGCCAATCAATTCACCTGTTACCTCCCAAGCAGCTTTGTCGCCTATAGAGATGTAAAAGATACCATGCTTCGCCTATTTGGGGGCACCTCAAAGATGTCACAGCAGAAAGCGGAATTCTTAATGATTGTATTTCACCATAATGAGACTCTCCTGG